>JAMKCH010005498.1:0-55651 GCA_023653785.1 Ophioderma brevispina
AGCGTTTCTAGCTATATTCCAAAAGGTGTAGAGGTCAGTTGGTAGATTAAATGTTAATTGATAGGGCCAAGTGAGTCGATTTAAGCGGATATGTCGCCATTGTCTAACCGTATATTTCGCAACCTTTAAATCCCAATTTCAGTTAGCAACGAACCTAATGGACCGTTTCCCACCGCCTGGAAAACACTAAGCAGATTTGTACAAATTTAATTACGTTTGATAATTCATTTAGTGGGGTGATGGGGTTGATGTGGTGATAATATGAGCTTCGGAATCCCACTCCGCCAATAGGTCATAAGAGCCATAAGTAGAATTGGCATATTGACAGAAGCATAGTACCTGCTTAGTTCATCTTATATAAACATGATTTAGTGCTTCAACATTGTACGGGGGAGGGGGGGTACATTTTTGGGAGGAGGGGGGTTGTACCAATAGTCTAACTGTCGAGTTGTTAAGTCGGGAAAAAGGAAGCAGGAACCAGGAGAAGATATCCTCTGCATTGAACAAACACTATTTGTAGGTATAGAAGGTTTAAAATATCTGCCGCAACTCCAGCCAAAACGGGACTGATCTGAAGGCGAGATGAATCCCAGAGTAAAACTAGGTAGTCAAATATGTCGTTCATGCATTAAACTTTATTTCCCTATTAAAAGCTCGCCAATGATATACTAACCTTTCCATATGGCGTAGAGATGCGTTGTAGTGACGCTCGTGTAATACGCGATGACTGACACGCAACTGACGCACACTCAGGATTACAAGATGGAAGTGGTTATCGCCGAAAGCTGAAATCTTGAGAAGCAAAATGGAACGGAAAAATTGCGGCTGACAAATTTCACATGTCGAACGGTTCTGCTGACAAATGTAACAGTACTCACCTTGTAGAGGATGGAAGGGGACTGGAGTCGTAGCGAATATATAAATATCTGTTTCCATACAAAAGTTCAAGTTGCTACGTCGGCATGGGGATTAATTTTCACCACTACTTAACTTTAAATCCCATGCCGACGTAGCACTTTAAAACATACATACATAATATTATATACACACATACATACAAGAAATACTTACTATAGATATATTATATATATATTAAAAAAAAATAAAACAAAAATTACAAGGTATAGACCTCTGGAAGGCAACGTTACTCTGAGTTCACGGGATACCCTCACTTACGATCTCTGGGTACCGATCTTCAGACGGTGATGACTCCAGTCGTGTCTAACCAGTAGAATGCTGGATATACATGCCATGGTGTCACGACTGAGGCTTTCCAGAAACTTGGTCTGTACTTTGCCAAATAGGCGAGAGTGCTCAACCACTACGAGTAGTGGGGCGTGTAATATAACATCACAGTAAACAGTATCATTTACAGGTGACATTTGGAATTAAAGAGATTGCTCAATCCCATACGCTCTCCTGCTAATGGGTGAGCACTCTCTTAATTCAAAGATATCACCTGTAAATGTACGTTTACTGGTGAGTTATAGTAATATATATATACTATATATATATATATATGTTTAATAATATTATATGATATTATATATATATATATGTTTATTATTATATATATATTATATATATAATATATATATATATATAATATTTGTATATCCAGAAAGATAGATATGGAGGAAACCGTTACAAGCTTCAATATGAAGCTTGTTAAAGGTTGTCCTCCATATCTTCTCTGGAGAGAGTACCTACAATTATCTTACAACAACCGACGCAGCACCTTTTAAAACTCACATATAACTATATATTAATATATATATAATGTGTGTGTGTGTGTGTTACTACGTTTTTCAAATTAACAAATATAATTACAAAAAGGGAGAAAGAAAAATAGTTTCAACTATTTTTTAAAAATGAAGGAAAAATAATATTTTGCATTTTAATGACGTAATTTACGACTATTTAACACAATTTATAGGTAAAACGATGTTCATAGTAGTTATTCTTACATTAAAAACAAGAAAATCGAAAAGAAAATGATGTAGCAAAATAAAATAAACGGTCAGGCGTATAAATACTATACCTTTTTTCAAAATGTGTGCTATATTTTGTAGCATTTTATTTACCTTTTTCTGCTCCCAAATTGTAATTTTATGTTAGGTATAGGTAATGGGAAGCGTGAAGATTATGAATAATTGGGGTTACCGTTATTAAAAGGTAAAGTCTTGTAAAAATTAGGAACATTTTTGAACAGTGGGGTAACATTTGATGGTAATGCCGATGCCGTCATTCCAAATAGTCATGGTTTGGTAACTTTCTGTGTAGTGATTTTGGCCGACATAGCTTGGATTAGCTTTTCAATTATTTAAGTTGCAAAAAAAGATAAAGAAAATTCCATGTCAGACCATTTGCGACTAAGCGGAAATACAATGTTTGAAATGCTTACATCTGATTGAAATCATTCTGAATTAAGCACGTCCAGTTAAGAATTGAATCTATAATGCAGCCACCAGTATTATAATTATTATGCCAAAATATTCCTAGCTTAAGGGGGGTTCGTGACCATCGCCATAAATCACAAAGTTATTATTCTATTGCTGTACATACCAAGACCTTTTAAAAAATTGTCTGACAAGCCTAAATCCGTCTAGATTTTTTTCTACAGCGGGCTCTATTCAAAATGGCCACTATAAATATTACTTTTGACCATATCCCGTATGCGAAATCATTGAAGCATGATATTGGTACCCAATGCTCAAGGAACTCAATAAGATCAACAACACTTGCATTGGCTCCTTCGTTTATGGGAGCCACATAGAAGTTTGATGTTGGGAGCTATTACTCATGGAAGCAATGAAAAGAGTATAATAATACAGAGTTTTATTTATTTGAGTTATCGTGTAACCTTTAATTCCACAATGGCGTCCCAAAGTGCATCCTATCGTCAAAGTTTTACGACTCTAAACAAAAGTCCCAAAACATTTGGGGCATATTGTATCCTGCATATTGAATGTACCCAAATATCCATTTCCATTTAATAGCATCCTCAACCATCACTCCTCGACATCTGATGATTGTAATATTGACCATATCCAAAGTCCCAATTGTAGTTATTACTTTTTAGCTACGACCTTAACGATTTCCTCAAATCTAAGGAGGACATACAGCTTTCATTATTTCATCTTAATGTTCGTAGCTTAAATAAACACTCCACCGATGTCACTAATTTTCTCCCTACCATTAATCGTAACTTTCGGTTTTACCGAAACATGGATTAATTATTGTATCTAACTTAATGGACATCGAAGATTACTCGGTTATAAATTCCATACGCAAAAGAGGCGGTGGCTCCCTTTTCATTCACCCTAATTGACTTTGAGATAATGACCGCCCTAACCCTAGCGCGACACGGCCAATTCTGTATACGTTATAGCACATAAGTCAGTAGCTTTGAAGATGGCGTCCCAAATGCTTGCAGGTCATTTGGAAAGCCATCTAAAAAGAATACCAGCAAAGACCAGGCTTGTTTTGACTAATTTAGATGTGCATTTTTATAATAATAATAAATAATAATAATGAGATTGATATAGCGCCTTTTACACAAGTAGGCAAAGCGCTGTTGCCAATTATTATTACGCTGCCATCAGGAAAACGTCACAATCATTTCGCTTCACCTATGGTCGGCAGCCGGCCAAGCGCACAATCCTATCAGCACTTAGATTGTAATATTCCCCCTAACAGCTACCCGAATATCGCTTTGGTCGACGAAGCAAGTGAGGTAAAGTGCCTTGCCCAAGTGCACAACACATTGGCCACAGCGGGGATCGACCCCACAACCTTCAGATCATGAGTCGGCCGTCTTATCCACATGTGCCCACATTTTTCATGCTGATTCTGAATGTACCATGGAAAATGAATAATTTTGACCTTTGTGAAACAAAATTTGAGAAATTTTGATCGTTGAGCGACTGTAGTCGCTTGCCGTGTTCAAAGGATTAAAAGAATATCTGGGAGGGCGCAATGTTGAATTTCCTAAAGTACCAACATTTTCATGTCAATGTGCCTTTAGGAATGCGCACGCGTGTGTGTATGTTTGTGTTTCCTTTCTTTCCTTTTTTCTATTTGTGTGATATATTTTTGCTTGTGAAAGTGTGTATGTGTGTGTGCGTGTGTGTGTGTGTGTGTTTGTGCGCGTGGTTTTGTATTATTTTTACAGCAATTAATCTATATATATCATTTCTTACACGGTGGGTCGGTGCCAAAAGTTAAAAAATAAGTTTAACTCTTTATTCCATCCGTGATTATTTTTGTTTTTGTTATACAGGGTGACCCAATAAAAACTTTAATGAAAATGATATTTTTCCACTTTTTGTAATTTGATATGTGGTTTTTATTTTATCATAAAGAATGGGTAAATGAGCATCTTGCCTGAAAAAATATTCATTTTGGATGAGTGGTTTTCAAGATATAGTCCAACGAACAACGAGTCAGCAAAACAGACTGTTCAACACATGCAAGTGCTCCAATGCTACCAAGTGGATCGCAAATCAGGGGTGGAAGACAGAAAAAAGGTGAAACCGTTAATTACCTTTGATGCTGCAATTGTGTTCAACCATGCTTAAGAAAAATGATGCTCCGTGGACAAGTCTGTTTTGCTGACTTATTGTTCAGTGGACCATATCTTGAGAACCATTAACCACTCAACCAAAATGAACAACATATTCAGGTAAGATGCTCTATTACCCGTTCTTTATGATGAAGCAAAATCCACAGATACCAAATTACAGAAAGTGGAAAAAATATCACTTTCATTTTGGGTAAAGTTTTTTATTGGGTCACCCTGTACTCGTCGAACTCATATTTCAAGGCCAGTTAAGATCGAAATTTGGAACTAAAAACCCCTGAAACGTTTATCCATTTCTATTGTACATGGTCCGATAATCATCTGGCGTGAATTTTGAACCCGTGGGAACTCCAGTATGGTAGCCATTGAGCGTTCAAAATGAAATAGATTTTTCTCAAAAATTTTAATTGAGAAAAAAAATTAAATTTTGACTTGATAACTCATCTCAGAAGGTATGATTTATAACTTTAAAACAGTCCTTATCTTTATTCCACTGCTTCTGAAAGATTTTGCTGCAATTGGGCAGACTGTATCCTGGGCTTCCTGGAAGTTGTACCGGTGAACACTGCCTCCACATGTCAATGGCAAGCCAACTAAGCTGGTTTTCCTTTAACCCTATCGACACGGGCCAATTCTGTATACGTTATAGCACATAAGTCAGTGGCTTTAGAGATGGCGTTGGAAAGCCAACCAAAAAGAATACCAGCAAAAACTAGGCTTGTTTTGACTAATTAGATGCATTTTTTCATGCTGATTCTGAATATGCCCTGGAAAATTAATAATTTTGACCTTTTTGAACAAAAAAATTACCAATTTTGATCGTGGAGCGACTGTAGTCGCATGCCGTGTTCAAAGGATTAATATTAAAGGTACTATTGTATTCTCTGCTTGGCCTGACACTTGTATACACTAACCACCAAGTATCATGGGAAATAAACTTGCGGTTATAATATTATGCTAGATGCGATATGCATATTGCAACGCCCTAGTTAAAAACGGCAGATTTGAAAGCTTTCAGGAAGACAATGAGAAAATAGGGCCTTTCATCTTATATCAAAATTGATACTACTTCCGGTTAAATGGTTCATTTGATATGGGCAAGTGATATCGGCAATGAACCATGAAAACTCTCACTGTACCCATTGTGTGTTTTGTCTTTGTTTGGATGTAGCAACAGGGCGTTGATTAAGCTGCTGCCATGTGTAATGTTGCTTTGTCTCTGTCTTAATTTATTCATTGTTCTGTAAGGCGCTGTGTTCTTTGTAGAGCGCCACATAAATGCTTGTTATTATTATTATTTTATTAAATCAGGGGGGTCCCAAAGACAATCGGAACATGCACCTTTAATTGCCGTGATAGGGACTCTATCGAATAAATGAAATCCAAAAATCCAGCAATAAAATACAATCATTGGTATTATATGTTAAAAGGAGACCACGAGAAACAAGATTCGTAGTTTCAAAAACCCGAGTGAATTCGTAACTACGAATCTTCTCCCTGTTAATCAAAAAGTTTGAATACATGTGGATTCGTAACTTTTATATTATAAAGCCCACTTTGTCGGTTTGAAAGCCGTCAATTGACACGATAAGATTCATTATCGATTACTTTTTGTAGTCCACCTTATCTGTACATGTAGGGATGCAGTAATTAATAGTATATTTCAAATTAAGTGAGACTTCTTGCATATTTCGATAGGGTGATATTGATATGGGGTTCAATCCCCGTCCATGCGGAGACAAACTTTCCTAAATGATCATAAGTTGTGCAATAATGATGATGAAGAAATAAGCTCAAACATGTGGGTAGTTAATATTATTATCTTTTTTTTATTTTAGACTTCAACCACGCAACATAAATGACAGTCAGTGAATAATTCACTGACCATCCAGTATTTGAACCGGGGACCTTCGGTTTACTAGTCCGATGCTCTACCAACTGAGCTAATGGGTCAGATGGGGAAGAGCAGTGATGTTATATCTATAGGCCTTCAGTTCAACCCTGTTCCTCTAATATCGTCTAATCCAAGAAGCTTAGATATAATTTTAAGAGGAATATTTTTTTACTTTTTTATAATATTAACTACCCACATGTTTGAGCTTATTTCTTCATGTTACTAAATTGATTTCGGAATTGGTTTCCGTAAAAAAAATGGTGTTTGATAGCATTTTGGCTCCTTCACTTGCACATTCAACGTATTACAACACGGTCGGTACGAACCTTTGTCACAGTTACTGCGGCCATTTGGGAACTGCGAAAAATTTATAACGTTCGGTTTACGTTCAAAGCCGTCTAAAATAATGACCACTTTTAGCTTGAGAAAATATTATTAATTAGATTATTTTCCTAACAGATATTCATCATCATCTTTATAACGTATTTTAAAGGGAATATATGACAATAATAATGTTTGTAACATTCAACAATTTTTTCTAATTCAGCGATACACAACATAAAAATGAAAAATTAAAAAAAAGAAAGAAATAAAAAAAATATGGGCGGGATCAAATACACGGTGGGTCGGGCCAGGACAAACAAAAAATTTTTTTTTGGGGGGGGGGCAATCGGACAAATCAAAGTCAACATACACTCAATTGTGTAAGAGGTGCTGATTCCTCAAGTTGGGCAAAGTGAAAAAATTATGTCACAATGACGTCATAAAGTCAGCAAAACTGTCAATTTCCATAGACATTCATTCATTCAGTGGAATACAATGACGCATATTAGAACTGGGTATCGTTTTTCTCTAGATTACTGGAACCCCTTCAAATAATATTAAAGTGGTTTTGAATTTTACCCTTTTCCGGGATCTGTTGTTTTCCTTCCGCAAATTCTTCGGATCTGAAAAAAAAAAGATTTAGGAAATTATGTATTGAGCACACCCGTATCCTGAATCTTGGACTCTCCGAATGTGTCCTCTTTATTCTAAAACAAATGTAATGCATTTATTTAACAAAATGGGTGTTGGATTCAAACCAGTAACATCAGTGTTATAAATTAATGTTCTTATCCACTTCACTAAGGCCTCAGTCACATAGCCGATTATCACTTCCACACTACTTAAGACTGACGATTGGTCATTATTCGAAAATCGCCACGATTCTCGTGGCAGGTTTTTTGAATAGGGGAGGTCGGTATGGAGACATGAGCGGTTTGGAAGCGGTAGCCGATGAGTTGGCGCGCATTATGAGTGGTTGTGCAGTTGGAAAGTGGCCGGCAATGAGTCTGCTCCAAGCGAGCTAGAAGATGCAAGGTAACTGGACATGTGAAATCGGCGTCCCCACGTGGCGAGGTGTCACTTCTTGGCGTCAACAATTCGGCGACTAATCGGCGAGCAGACTTGACAGCAACATGTCACTTCTGCCGTCGTATCAAGGTCGGCGACTGCGTGAACGAGGAACTGAACAAGTGGCGTCGCCGATTAAGCATGCTTGATCGTGTTGCTTTCATGATGTTGTCGCCTACTTCTAGGCGATGCAGCAGCTCTTGTCTTGTTGAAGGCGGAGAAAATCGCAGACTATCATCCCTGGTCACAATAAAAAAATGTAAATTTTGCAAGTTTGAACAAGACTGCAGCCGATTTTTTTTTTAAATGTGCTCTTGTGTAGTTGCCGGCTGTCTTCTATCTGACTGTACCTTGAGTGAACTCTTCGTCAGCTTATCGACTCCACGTATTACACTTCAAAATGTATTTCACATGACCAGTAACGTCGATACGTGCGTGCTTTCATTGTTCGGGGTGCTCTATTCAGCATCCCCCTGAACTACTAAAATAACGCAGAAATCTCCGCCACTGTACATGATGAAAATTACTGATTCCCCATATAGAATATGTATATCCCTCTTATTTTAGCCCTTTTATGCAACGAACACATCTCCGGTTAATATACAATACGATAAAGCATTTTACGTCAGTTTCAATCCAGTATATGTCATTTATTGTGCTATTATTGCTTTAAACGCTACATTACATTTTTTTAACGCGCCCCCAATTTTCCAAAAAAAAGATTTTTCACTGTTGGTAATTGGCTAGTAAACTGTAGCTGTGAATGGTTAAGCTCGAACTTGTGTCAGTATCGCAAAGGAAGGAATTTTGTAATGAGGATTATAAATATATTCCTATACCGATAATAATTCAGTTGTTGTTTTTAACGTCCTTCCAATATGAAATAGGCATACAGAAAATAGCCGCGCCATGTCCGTGTCTGCACTCATCCATAAATTGTTCAGTCAGCAAATTAGGACGGTCAGCAACGTAAGTACATTGTCGAAATCGCAAAACCAAAATGGGGAGAGTCTGTGGGCTGAACATTTTGGGTACTAGACGATAATCTTGGCCACAGGTGAAAACATGCGCTTTACCAATGATACTTCGCGGCTCGGTTCCAAGTCACTTGTTAGCATGCTCACATAATTATTGCACACAAGGCACACAAACCAAATACTAATTATTATCCAGTCTATATAACATCCTTGTTACAGCATACAACCTTTCAGCCTCAGGGATGAATAGAATCATCTAAAACTTATAACGAAGTAACACGAATAAACGCACATACCTGCTATCCTTTTTCTCTGTGCCACTGTCATTATTCTTTACTTGTTCAACATATCTGGTCAGCTCTGGGAATATAACGAATATAAAATGAAATCATATAAATGGAAATTAAAGTTACTTTTTGCGAAATTGTATGCCATTTTGGAAGAAATTTAACAAATATTTCTGACAATTACCATTCTCCCGCTGTTGAATCACCTATTGGTTTGAGTGACCATTAGACTATTACTTGGTTACCAAAGCAAAAGCTCTTAAAGCACAAAATAAAATCATAAACGCACTGTGCCGCCTATCAAAGATTCAGGTTTGCGCGAATTTGGTGCTTGGATCGTCAATCATGAAAGGAATGAAGTTGTTATGTCGAAAAATGTCAATGTTAAAACTAATGCTTTTAAGAAACTATACATGAGATACTATACAATAAGATTTGTAATGTGATGATGACACATGTTCAAAATATTTTAGCAAATGGCTTAACTGCAAAACATCCACCGTATTTTTGCGGTAAAATGCTGGCAAGTCATTTGCCAGGTATTTTCCCGTATATTTTACGGTATTTTACCGCAAAACGCTTATTTATGTTTTTACGGTATTTCACCATAAAATTACGGTCCACAGTAAAATATTAATTCAAATAACCGTAATTATTTTACGGTTTCCCCGTAAAAATACGGTGGATTTTTTACAGTGTATTAATACTTGAGTGACTTTGCTATGGCGGTCATCACAATGTATATAAAATAACAAGTGAGCATGGATATCAATGAGCCTAGCTGCACAATTAAGTGAAAGCGATTATGTAATGCGTTTGGTCTGAAATGCCTACAACATCTTCTTTAGAGTTGTTTCTTTGAAATTGTCCAATGGAACTAAGGGTAAATCTCGCAACATTGTACAAGGCTATTGACTCTCTATAGCATTTAGCACAGTTATTTTTGAGTGAAATTAAAGCAATCCAGATGTCAAGTAAAATGGAAATTATGTGTGTCGCCCTAAGGCTCTCCCATGTTTGCAAACTTTTTTATGCCTTTTTTATGGACACAATCATTTGCAACAGTAGGAAAATGCTTTTAAATGTGCTGGTTGTGTTGCTACCTATCTAGTGGCCGCAGCCGAGATGCTGTTCACCATGTAGCGCCAAATGTCCCTGTCCCTCATTAAAGGCACTATTATAAGTGATTTGCTAAATCAGAAAATCCTAAAAAATCATCAAAAGGGCCATTCTTCGGTCACGTTTGTGACCTAAAAATGGGAAATTTTGATTTTCAACCCAATGCTGTTTTGCCAATATAACCAATCTGTTATTACTTTTTGTATAATGAAAAACTCTTAGACCAAACCTAACCAAAAATAATGTTTCCACTTTCACCAGATTGATTATTTTGTCATGAGGTGCAAATAAAGTTCGGTCACGTTTGTGACCTCAGACAAAAAGGGGGTTTTAGAATTCGAACTTCAACTGTAAATTCTGTGAATATTTAAGTACTCTCATTTCTTATATTTATTTCAGAAAGACATTGGCATGTTGTCATTACAACAATGTTGGAAATTAAAAGTAACAAGCAAACTTTACTTGGTAATTAACAGATTTATATCACTAATTATGGTCACGTGTGTGACATTGGTGGTTACGTGTGTGACATCTCCATTGACATGATTAACTTATAACACAAAATTGATGTGCACCAAAAAATAAGTTTTAATAAAATCTTGTGTATTTCCATATTCTTAACTATTTCAAACACTTTCATTACAATGTCATCAGTAAAAACTTGCAAAGAGCAATGCTACTCCTAGTATGCAGATTTCCTGTGTTGAAATAGTGCAAGTCTGCTAAATTTGGCAACTTCACCCCAAACTTTCAAAAGACATATGGAAATCAAGTTTAAACCAGTCTTTATTAAAATTAATTGTTGATTTCTTGTTTAAACTTATCATATTCATATTTTAACTCATAATAAAAGTTAGCATTGCTACCTTCTTCAATATGACCAAAAATTTATGTCCTTCAAATACTAAAATGGTGAGTGCCGGTCACGTGTGTGACAGTAATTAGCACATCAATAACTTTTGAAAGAGCAAACATCTAAACCATTTATTTTGTATAACAGAAGGTACATATAAACTGGCTTTTTACATGAAATATGAACATTACTGAGACAGTGGTTTTCTAGTATATAAAACCTTTGTATTTGTGGTCACGTGTGTGACATACCAAAGTCAATTAAAATTCTCTGTTAATTACTTGTCTATTTCCTATAAATTTGTATTTTTTTCAATATAACTTTGAAGTCCATGCAATACTTCAGGCAGTATTTCAAACAAAAATGAAAGCTATTTAATATAAAACTAAAGAAGCAAAATGGTGTAATAATCTCACTTTTTTATCCCAAAGCATTAAAGACGTTCATTTATGCAAATGAGGGTGTTTGAGTTGAACACCTTGCTTAAAAATATCATGCAAGAAACCTGGAAGGATAATTAATGTGATAATGTAAAGAAATTTGCAATACCATTAACTTCATTTTTTTTTATCAAAAAGGTTTACTTTTTGAAGAATGGCCCAAAAATGAGATTTTTGCATTTCTGTAACAAGTATAGCTATCCTAACATACCCTACAAGTGCTAAGACTGAAAGCAACCTAATAAGGACAAAATCATACATTTGAGTCCTTACTGTCCGTACGGACACTCACTACAACACGTAATTGAATGGAGATTAATATCTTTGAGCATTGCTCTTTTCTTCCTTTTCTGTTAAGTTTCCAGTTGCAAAAAAAAACTTATGAGAATTCTACAGACTTGTCCTTTAATTATATGCTATTTCTGCAAATTTCAAATATTTTGAATCTTTCGAGTGAATCACTGATAGTGTTTTTTAAGTTGTGGATGTCAGATGGATCCTGCTGGATGTCTCGAGCAATCTAATCAATGCAGTTAAAGGGGCGGCGATACAGATATCCCGTTTGGGCATGGTAACCTCCAACATGTGACGTCTGAGACTACCTGATCAAACGCACGTTGACAGTGACTGGCAAAACGTGCTCAGCGACGATTTTTAACTAAGGTTATGAATTATTACGTGACATATGACAATAATCTCAATTATACAACAATTATACAATCAGTATGTGTAAATGGTTTAACGCAATTGAAACACCTACTTTTACTCCGTAAAAAGTTTACCCCAAGTTTCTGGATTAGTGCAAGGGAGCTTGGGGGAATTTATCATACTCTTTAGCATCTTTCATGGTGTGAGGCCTAATATGCTATTACTCCTGGCCTATAAGTCTACACCTACAAAACCAACTTACGTTCATTTGGTCTGAATTCATTATACAGTACAGCAGGTTCCGCTTCCCTAGTTGCATAGTTGATGGTGGGAGCCATAGTACATGTAACGTCTTGTTTGCTGCGTCCTCAAAAGCCTTTGGAGTGAAAGCAATAAACATGCTATTAGAAGATACAATGGTTTATGACCGCCATGAAAAAATCTAATGTCGAAGGCTTTAGGCATCATTGACATTCAGTTAACATATACCTTAACTTACAGTTTTGTCGTTTACATTAGATCGGTCTAGGCCAAAGTTGGACGGAATTAACAATGGTGCCATTTTTTTTTAATTGTCCGGTTTCGTCACTTCTGGAAGTTCCGGTAAACGTTCAGGAAATTTCTTTTTTAGTAGTATGACGCAGTCCCCCATAAACGAAATCGATACAGATTGCTATTGTGATGTTCAAGAAGGCAATGAGGGTAGATCCAGAAATGATAAGCATAAAACTTGGGCAAAACCAAGTACCAATTTAGATAATATTGCTCGCAGTCTGTGACACACAGACTACCATGGGACAATTTCCAAACAAATACTTTCCACATCGCCGTAGTGGAATAGGAGCAAGGTTTACACAGGGGTCAAACATAAAAAGGGTCGGAGTTTGTACAATAGTACGTGCCACCAACATGTTGATCACGTTCCTAGCTGCGGGGTGTAGTACAAAACTTATTTGGATTGGAAAACGGTTAAAACCGATAAAAACTCCTGATTTTAACCGGTCAAAACATGGTAAAGCCTAACAACTCAGGAAAATAGCGCCAAGTGATACAGTCATAAGTGTATCTTAAATAATTAAAACTTAATTCACAGTAAAAGAAAATGCATACTATTTGTCCCATATAAATATAAGTGGCAAGAGCTGGTATCATGACACTGGTAATTGGTTTCATGAATGAAACTTTCATTTGGAGAGCTAGGTGCACTAATATTATCTTTAAAGGTATTACTGGTCTAAAAGTGGTCTTTTGCAAAATTATAGGCTTAAATTATTTTAAAATGGAAACTAGGGTCTACCACATAAATTTTTGCATTATGGTAAGGTGAACAGTCATTTGTTTTATTTCTGTTCCATTTTGCTTTCCATACCTGTTTCCCTGCATTCCATACCACTTCCTGCCTAAGACAACCCTCATCCAACATTACATAATCCACTAATATGATCTTACTCTGTTATCCACAGAGTTCAACTAGTATAAATATACTTCCACAAGTTTTAGATATTTTAAAGGTGCTTCTTCTGGTGTAAGTGTATATGTCGCTCTCTATTGGATATGAGAGCCTGATACTTGCTCACAACCAAGTTCGTGGGAAACAAACTTGGGGGTTTTATGGTAGAAACAACAATGCATACTGAATGTCTATTCACTACCGTGCTAATATTGATGGTTATACTTTTAAAACGGCAGTTTTTGTATCTATCTTCAGACAGAAATAGATTTGAAGGCTAAAATTTCAGGACAACAATGCAAAAAATAGAGCCTTTCATCTGATACAAAAAACTACCCTCCTGCTAATTCTGTGGGGTACCAAACACAATCAGAACGAGCACCTTTAAAGTACTTATTCAAAGTGTTGGATAAATTATGACATTTATAAAATGTAAACCAAGAAAACTTGCACTCATTTTAAGATTTCTTTTAAATTTTCAAGCCATATATTAAATACATGCTTTGATTTTGATATGTACAATGTTTGTGATGCTTTGCACATTTGTTGCTATTAGATGACCACATTAAAGTCTGACTCAGAGATTTCGAAATATTATTTTTTTTGTGTAATAATGAAAAATAGTCAACTAGAACTAAAGATAGTAACCTAAAATGCACAATTCCTAAATTTGAGATGAATCGGATTTTTCGTTTTGATGCAGTAAACATTTATGTGTAGTATTACGTCCCATAGGATACTGTGTATAACAAAAATTCCGGATCCGGAATTTTATAACAAAGTTGTGATTTTCTATATGAAGGAATTCGATTTAAGCTTAGCAATTTCACACAGTGATTAGTATATGGACAAGCATTATGTACATGCAAAAAACACGATTTTTTTGGAAATTGAGGGCGCCCTCCTCAGGAAATCTCTGAGTCGGCCTTTAAAGTGGGGTCTCACAAAAAAAGTATATTGAGGCAATATGCGAAGCACATGCTTTATGAATCATATCCACATCCCTAAAAATCATTAACAGTTTAGATTTTCAACCAAAATCAGAAATTTCATCCAGAATTTGCTAGTATGCTAGTAAATTTTCACCAACAAATAAACCTTGGTCAGGATTTATAACTTTGTGCAATTGACCTAACTGTTTCAGTGCTCAAATCAGTGTAATGTGATGTCATTGCCCTACTGAATGGTAGCAGTGACATCATATTCCTTTCTGAAAATGCAAGTAAACTTAACTGCAACAAAATACAGAAGCTAGCTTTCGAATTTTAGAACAAATTACAGAATATTCAAACTTATGATTTTTTTTAGGTATGTGGATTTGACTGCAAAATTAGGTATGTGCTTGTATATGGCCTCATATATTTTCTTGCGAGGCCCCCACTTTAATGTTTGAGGCTATTGTGTGTTACAAGTTGAAACAACCAATTTTGGTAAAAATACAAAATCATTTAAAAGTACAATTTTGGTTTTGACCACCTTTTACCACTTTTGACCAAAACTGCCTGGTTAAAAACAGGTTTTAACCGGTTTTAACGAGGTGGTTAAAACTGGGGAGAAATCAAAATATAACTCGCTCTTACTTTTGATATTAATCGTACGTTTAAAGTCTCATTATTTAAATTATGCAGTTCTAAGGGTTATGTCAAGTTATAGGTTTGTAAAGATAAGAGAGAGAGTGTCTTTGCCTGTATTACCATATATGGCGCGGGAGCCGAATTCTACGCACCTGTCAATCAAGTAAACAGTTCAAAATAAATCCCCCCCTGACAAAGGTACACTTTTCTGGAAAAGTTAGGCTCCTTAACCTGTTACAAAAATGTAAAATGTTCACTGCAATGTTACACATGTAATGTGCAAAAACAATCACACAATAGTTAATCTTCTCCCTGAAATGACGTCATTTATTAAATTTGATGACGAATTAAAAATGACAGTTTCGTGCATAGGATTTAACAATCGAGAAAATCCCGAATGGAGAAGTACCAACATGCCTAGTACAACACAGGAATACCACAGACACTTTATTTTGGTACCAATGGATAGCTATGGTCATCTTTCCATTGCTACCAAAACGAGTGCCAACATGCCTATAATTACGTCCGGCTGACGTTATAAAGTTCACATGTCAGCACAACTGTCAATTTCCATAGTACACAGTGTAGAATGGGGGAAAATGTGTTTTTTTCACCAAAAAAGTTTGGAATATCCGATTTCCACACGGTTTTTGCTCTCTTTAATGGGATATGACTAGTTTTATACTCAGAGAGTTTTAGTGGTACGTTTTTTTTTTGAGTAAGAAATTTTGCAAAATATCAAGTTTCCACCCTATATCCAGTATTTTTATACTTTCCTCAACTTATGACGTCATAGTGACGTCATAATGGGAATGATGGTACTTAATTTGATACCAATTGAAAAAAGAAACTCTAAGCTATCATGAGGTACCAAATGTATGGGAATTGGATGTTCAATAATATGGGAAAAAGATTCTTTAAAAAAATATTTAAAACTTGATTTTCTCGACTGTTAAAGCCCTATGCAAGAAAGTGTCATTTTTTATTTCTCATCAAATTTAATAAATGACGTCGTTCCAGGTAGAAGGTCAACTGCTGTGTGAAATTTTTTTGCCCATTAAATGCGTAACATTTCTGTGTACATTTTACATTTTTGTAACAGGTTAAGGAGCCTAACTTGTCTAGAAAAATGCACATTTGTCGGGGGGAGGACTTACTTTTTTGAACTGTATACTTTACTCACCGTCGCCATGCGTGGTCGTTTTTGCCGGGTCGCCTGGCGACCCGACTATAGAAACCACTGCTCTCAAAATTGCAAAGGAGTCTATTTCTATATCTGAAGGTCATTTCTTTAATGTTTTTCTTTTATGAAAATGATCTACGTACTACTATTAATTTTGGAGTTTAAGTTTTGGGTGTGTAATGCGATGCAATTTCAGACAAAGAATAACATCATTGCAGGTTTTAAATGGCCTTAAAAAGCATTTCTTTGATTTTAGTCTCTGCCAAGACTGGCTGGGAAACAAGGAGATTGGTTAAAACGTTGCAGGGATAGATAAAGGGTGAGTAACGAATAGGAGAGTTATAAGAAAGAAAATGATCATGCCACGTAGAGTTAAACTACAGTGAGCAAGAGGTATATGACAAGGGTGAAAGGCAAAAAATTGGAAGGGATTACCTTTTCTCCCTAAGGTCATTTTCAGTGAAAGGGGTCAGTTCAGGGTTGTAATTTCAGGGTGGTAATGATTGGTGGTATATCTAAAGATTTCCCATACATGTGTGAATATTATTTAAGACGAAGTTTAGGCAACATCTTTAGTTTGAAATGACAGGACGGTGTCACCTACATCAAAGTCAAGCTATAACTTGGGGATTCCTTCTAAAAACATTGTGCGCCCCAAATTGGGCGTTTTTTTTCTATTTTTCTTTCCTTTATTTGAAAATGAAGGGATTTTTTAACATACATCAAATTAAAGCTCGTAACTTAGGTATGCAGTTTTTACATATTAAAGGCACCATTTTGGGGCCAAAATATGAAAAACTGCATCCCTATTTTCTTTCTTTATTTGAAATACAAAGGTGAACCTACATTAAATTAATGCTTATAATATGGGGATTCAGTTTTAACACATTTGTTGCGCCCAATTGGGCGTTGTTTTTTCTATTTTCTTTATTGAAATGACGGACCGTTTTACGTGACATTAGAAAGCTCGTACTTATGGATGCGCAGTTTTTACATATTTTGCGCCCAGTTGGGCGTTTTTCTATTTTCTTTATTTGAAATGACAGGAAAGGTTGTACCTACGTTAAATTAAGCTTATAACTTGGGGATTCAGTTTTAACACATTGTGCGCCCAATTGGGCGTTTTTTGTTTTTTTTTTTTTTTTTTTTTTTTTTTTTTTTTTTTTTTGTTTTTTTCTATTTCTTATTTGAAATGACGGACCGTTTTACGTACATTAAATTAAAGCTCGTAATTAGGGATGCAGTTTTTTTTTTTACATATTTTGCGCCCAATTGGCGTTTTTCTATTTTCTTTATTTGAAATGGATCAGGAAGGTGTAACCTAAGTTAAATTCAAGCTTATAAAATTGGGGATTCATTTGAAACACATTTTGCGCCCAATTGGGCGTGTTTTTTCATTTTCTTTATTTGAATGACGGAGAGTTTTTCGTAACTCAAATTAAGCCGTAACATTGGGGATTCGGTTTTTACACATTTTGCGCCCATTTTAAACACTTTTGCGCCCAATTCCGTATTTTTCTAATATTTCTTTATTTGAAATTACAGGAAGATGTTACGTAAAACACTCCGAATTAATCTTTGTAACTTAGGGATCATTTTTTTACACATTTTGCGCCCATTTGGCGCCTTTTCTATTTTCTTTATTTGAAAATGACAGAAAGGTGTACCTACGTAAATTGAAAGCTTCCAAAACTATGTGGAGTTCAAGATCACCTACCAAAGGGGTCAACCGAGATCAATTGCGTTTCTTATACTCATGTATCAAACCTCTACTTTAAGCAGTATTTTCTTTTAATACATGTTTCTGTAATTTTAAGTGCAACTTCAAACTAGGAAACCATCTACTCCTCTTAAATGGCTTTAATGTTTGTTCTTACCTATAACAAATCAATTGTAAATTATGCTTGGCGACCCGAACAGTTTTTTTTTTAAAGTACTTGTAGGGAAACATGGAGTTTGTGCGTCGTGACACATCTGTCTAAGGGGATTTATTGGTAAATCTATCGGAACATATTAATGAAATATCCCTAATATGACGTACCAGATTGTTTGCATGGTCATGAGTATTCCTTGCGTCAAAAAACCATTTTCACGCATAACTTTCGAAGCAAGTAGACGATTTAGGAAGCCGCCACGTTGATTTTTACGCTATCGTTTTGCCACGAGCCATGTTTAGTCTTTCACACCAATTGCAAGATGATCGGTGGTTAATCAAGTTTCTGGCATGTAATGACCGACTATCTGCGTTTACTTTTTAAACTTGAATTAAAAACACAGCTTTAATTTAACGTTTTTCCTGTCCTTTAAAATGTCTAAATTTCCAAAAATGGCATCTTTACTGCCACAATTTTTAATAAATATATCTTTTTCTATTTTATTAAAAATATAATTGAGTTTTTAAAATAAAAATTATGAACTCTGCATCATACAAAGACGCGCTACTCGGTACATTGAAAAAGTACCTTAGATTGCCTGAACCGCGCATTGTAGTTGGAGTTTTCGAACACTGCACTCTATACATGGATTGGAAATCTGGGCTTCGTAATTGAAGCACTGATATCCATATTGGTCCTCCAAAAAAGAGCCCAAGCCAGGGTTTTAAGAGCCGTTTCATTTATACAAAATTTTTCCCATTGAAATTGATAAGCGACATAACAGACGACAGAATCAAGCCAATTCAGTGAGCTCCTCATTGTATTTGCGCGTATTGGATGGCATGTCTCTAAAACGTGCAACCGGATACAACTTCTGTTAAACAGGTGTCTCTGGATGGTATTGTGTTCGGTAGACCAGAAAGCCCGTCCCGTTTGCTCCTTCATCTAATATATAATTACTGTTGTGTACCATCCATTATATAATCATGGTTACAAATGCTGACTGTGAAAAACTAAATATTTCGCGACCCCTTTTCAAATGGGGTCGTTTTCATGGATTGTTATGTTTAGGCCAACTCAAACCTTTGGTTAATCACAAAATGATATCTAAAACGAAAACGCCCCTCTTAACATTTTTTTTCTCCATATCGCTGAGGTTTTTAAAGTGTATTTTTTTTGCAAATAAAAATTCTAAACGAACTTCCGCTTCCTTCCTTTGTTGCTCAACGAAGTTCAAAGGATGGCGGCTTTTGTCACACTTGCACGGGATCTATGCGCGTATGGAATATATTTCGCTGGCTTCCTGTTTCTGTATTGCAATGCGGCGTTGTAAATATACCACAGTGAATAAACATGGTAGCTCCCACGATCGTGTACAGTTGTGTGTATTGGTCGGAATAAATCTGGATTTTTTTTCGCAAGGAATACTCCAATGGCCATGAAAACATCTGGTACGTTCTATATTCTAGGGATATTTTCTTATAATGTGCCGATAGAATGTTTATACCAATAATCGCTTTAAGGAATTTGAAGTCAAAAGTCATCTAAAGGAATCCGTTGAAGTAAATGTTAAAGTTTAAGTTTTCTTTGTTCCAAAGAATTGATGCATTAAATTGAACTCGCGAAGTTTTGGTAATTTGAGGTCGTTCCTGAAATATGTCCAAGTAAATACTTAGGAGAACCGAGTGGATTTCAAACAAAGTTCAAAGGCATCAAAGAGTTTATTTTGCGGTCATAGTCTTAAAAGACAAAAAAATAAATTTGTACAGAGACATCGTGAGCTAAGAAGTACAAGGTTCAACTATATTTTTTGGGTTTTTGAGATATAGTTATTGAAATTAATTAAAAAAGAGAAATTTGCCTAAGTTTTCAAAATGTTAATTTTGGTTCAAGAAGGTCCCAAATCGAAATGCCGACACCCCACTCTGGAAAAAAAGCCTTTTATATATTTTAATGAATTTAAACGGTCCAGATTCAAATGACCAAAATGTTAGTTAGACGTATGATTACTCTTGCTATTATATTGGTATTATTATGTTCAGGAGGGCACTTGAGTTTATTATATAGTGTTAAAATTCAAGTCAAGGGTCATCGGAGGTCACTGAGGTCATTGTTGAAAACTACGGACGTTGCTGGAGTCAATGTATCATATGGTACATTCATTTGTTCCTGATATTCAGGGAACTAATTGAGAGGTCATTTTGTATTATTTTCAAGAAAATTGCAATGTCCTCGCATATAGAATGACATTCCTAAGGAGATTCGTGAAGTTGGGTCAGTGGTCCTGTTTTCAAGCGCATCCTGAAAAACCCCTCTCCTTATTCCCATGTTGAGTTTGTTGGTGTTTTGATGCTTGTTGCCTATTTTGCAAGCAAGAGATAATCAGTTTTGCTAGCAGTACGGTAGACATGTTGACAACTTAATATTGTTAATGATATGTAGTTACCCAGATCAATGATCAATTTATTACCCATGTCTTTCAGAATTCTTAGCTATTCCTTAGCGGTGAATTTGATACATTTTGCATTCAGCTTACTGTTGAGTGATGTTCAAATCGAAATGCCGACACCCTATCGTCTGTTTCGGGTCCTTTCAAATTTAACAAAGCGGTCACATGTTTTTCCACTAATTAACTCTAGGTGAGAGCGCGTGTGGCGCAACGGATAAAGCGCAGGTCTCGTGATCCTAAGAACATTGCATATCGTAAGTTGGAGCACCGCTGCCGTCAACGTGTTTTGTGTCCATGGGCAAGATACTTAATCTCAATTGCCTCGTCGACCCGAGTTCCTGTAATATTACAATCTAAGTGCTGATAGGATTGTCCGCTTGGCCAGCTGCTGGCCGACGCGAAATGATTGTGACGATTTCCTGATTAGCCCCGGAGCTAGCACACATTTGTAACACATCTCAAGTACAAAAGGTTTGAGTGATTAAATATGTAGACAGACTGACAGGGACCCCTGAAACATAATTCTTAAGTGCCACAGATGGTGCCTTAAGGAGAGGGGGGTCAAGACAAAGTTTGTACAGGGGTCAAATTTTTAAATTGATCCAATCGTGCTGAAAAGTATACCATGTTATTTGTCTTGCCACAAGGATTCAGGAAAGGTATAGTTTGTACTATCTACAACGTAAAGTTTCAGAGTTATAGACTAAAAAACAGCAAAAATCAATAAAAAAAGGGTCAATTTCAGTTGAACGGGGTCATTTTTGACGTTGCTTCCGATTTGGATAAAGAATGGGCAAATTATTGGTGGAGCTCATAGGATCAAAATAAGGAATAGTTTTGAGTTTCTCAACGCTTGCTTAAGAAAGTAGGGGGAACACAAGGTCAAGCCCCATTGAATGCAATGGACGTTGACCTTCTGTGCCCCCTACAATCGGTAACTAAGCATTTAGACAGTCAAACTATTCCGTAGTTAATCCTATGAACTCCTCATAATTTTGCACATTTTTATTAAATCGAGGCAACTTAAAATTTTGACCCTGTACAACTGCATTGGACCCTTTTTTATTGATTTGTTTGCTGTTTTTAACATATAACTCGTACCTTTAAGTTTAAGAGTTATAAACTATACCTTTCCTGAATCCTTGTGGTTAGACAAATAACATGGTATACTTTCAACGTGATTGAATCAATTTAAAAATTTGACCCCTGTACAAGCTTTGCCTTGGCCCCCTCTCCTTAAGGCACCATTTACTGCACTTAAGAATCACGTTTCAGGGGTTCCTGTCAGTCTGTCAACATATTTAATCACTCAAACCTTTTGTACTTGAGATGTGTTACAAATGTCTGTTAGCTCCCGGCTTAGATGGCAGCGTAATATTAATAAGAGGCAACAGCGCTGTGATCTTGATGAAATGGCGCTTAATAAAAGCCCGTTTATTATTATTATAAACAGTTCAAAATAAATAAGTCCCCCCCCCTGACAAAAGTACACTTTTCTGGAAAAGTTAGGCTCCTTAAACCTGTTACAAAAATGTAAAATGTTCACTGCAATGTTACACATGTAATGTGCAAAAAAAATCACACAATAGTTAATCTTCTCCCTGAAATGACGTCATTTATTAAATTTGATGACGAATTAAAAATGACAGTTTCGTGCATAGGATTTAACAATCGAGAAAATCCCGAATGGAGAAGTACCAACATGCCTAGTACAACACAGGAATACCACAGACACTTTATTTTGGTACCAATGGATAGCTATGGTCATCTTCTTTCCATTGCTACCAAAACGAGTACCAACATGCCTATAATTACGTCCGGCTGACGTTATAAAGTTCACATGTCAGCACAACTGTCAATTTCCATAGTACACAGTGTTAGAATGGGGGAAATGTGTTTTTTCACCAAAAAAGTTTGGAATATCCGATTTCCACACGGTTTTTGCTCTCTTTAATGGATATGACCAGTTTTATACTCAGAGAGTTTTAGTGCTACGTTTTTTTTGAGTAGGAAATTTTGCAAAATATCAATTTTCCACCCTATATCCAGTATTTTTATACTTTCCTCAACTTATGACGTCATAGTGACGTCATAATGGGAATGTTGGTACTTAATTTGATACCAATGGAAAAAAGAAACTCTAAGCTATCATGTGGTACCAAATGTATGGGAATTGGATGTTCAATAATATGGGAAAAAGATTCTTTAAAAAAATATTTAAAACTTGATTTTCTCGACTGTTAAAGCCCTATGCAAGAAAGTGTCATTTTGTATTTGTCATCATAATAAATGACGTCGTTTCAGTGAAGGTAAACGCTGTGTGAAATGTTTTTGCCCATTAAATGCGTAACATTTCCGTGTACATTTTACATTTTTGTAACGGGTTAAGGAGCCTAACTTGTCTAGAAAAATGCACATTTGTCGGGGGGAGGACTTACTTTTTTGAACTGTATAGGTCGATATAGGACGATCAGCAACGTAAGTGCATTGTAGCAGAGAATAAGATGAGAAAGAAGGAGATGGCTCGATTTTCAAATCCGATTACCCAGGATTATATTCTCATTCACCAGCTCATTGTTTAGGAAACTTCTAGGGCCGCTCGATTGGACATTTGAAGTAATCTGTTCAACTGACTCAAGCTTGGCCAGTCGGGAAAGTTTCACAACAGGACTGGTAATGAACTCCACGTTTGTTCTGAACGATAATTATTATTATTATCGTGTTCTCTATATATTTGAAATGAGAGCCTGGCACTTGTACACACTGACCATCAAGTACCGTGGGAAACAAACTTGCGGTTTTGATGCTTGACGCGACAATTAGTAGAGTAGATATGTACATGAATTGTGCACTTGGTGATAAAAGCATGAAATTTGGCACACAGTTTGGGCATGTTCTAAGAAGGATTTTTGGCTATAGGGACATCGCAGATTTTTCGTGTAACAAAAATGGCGGCTATTTTTGGCTGCCATTTCTGGTATTTTAGCTCTTTTGATGGACTAAATGTGTTTTGTTTGTTTTGGGCTACCAAAACATGATTTTTAGCCCAGAGCAATGCCTAAAATAGAATTTATTTATGGGTTAAGTATTCTGTAACAGAAATGGTGGCCATTTTCCAAAATGGCGTTCTTTTTCCAAAATGGCTGCCAATTCCCTTATTTTTAAAATAACCAATTTTCATCGACTGAATATGCATATTTTTTTTTACCAAAGCATATTTTTATCACGCAGCAATCCAAAAATAAAACCTGTAAATAGGCAATCAATACCAATTTGTTTGATTTCACTATTCGTTGACCAGTACTTGCAGCCATTTGTCAGGAACTTGCCTTCTTACATAGAGGATGAAACGACATCCTGAGAAGTTGGTTGAGATCAACAGGCAACATGGTCCTCTTCCAGACAACACCATTCTCTTCATGGACGTTACTGCTCTCAATACCAACATACCCACTGATGACTTCATTACTGCAGCTCAGCACTTCCTTATACAAAAGCATTCTATTACAACTGTTGAAGTCCTCAGCAATTCATGGAACTGACTCTCACCCAAAATAAAGTTGAATTTGCCGGTCAACATTACATTCAAGTTCTTGGTACAGCTATCGGTACCCGTATGAGTCCCTCGGGGCGTGTCTTTTCATGGGAACGCTGGAGGAGCAGTTCTTGTCTGAAACCACCTGTAGATCTCTTGTTGGAGAACACATGGAGAAGAAGAACTTCAAAAGTTTATAACACATTGCAACTCTCAACATCCCAACATCAAGTTTAAATCTGAACAATCTATGAACTCCATCTCATTTTTGGATGTCACTCTCAGTCTTGTTGATGGCTTTCTTGAAACAGACCTCTACTCCAAACCAACTGACACGCACCAGTATCTCCTTTAGTCATCTTGCCATCTGAAACACACTAAATAAGCCTTCCCTACAGTCTTGCATTCAGATTACGCCTCATCTGTTCTTCGGATGAGGCATTTACTAACAGAATTGAACATCTGAAACAGTATCTTAGGGACAAAGGATACCCCGCCAAAGTGATTAAGAAGCAAATTAAGAAAGCCATTGATATCCCCAGATCAGAAGCTCTTGCTCCTCGTCAAAAAAAAGACCAAAAGAATGAAGATCGTTCCATTTGTTGTGATATACGACCCATCCCACACTACAGTGGCTACTATTATCATCAGTATCCCCCCATTCTTCTCAACGTTGTAAAGAAGCCATACCAAAACCTCCTATGGTAGCCTTCCGTCGTCCAAGGAACATCAAGGACATGGTGGCTAGGTCTGTCATCAAACCTACTCTTGTAAATCAACAGAATGGCTTCAGCCCCTGCTACAAATGTGCTGCTTGCAAGCATAAACACAGCTCTGGTTCTGTTCAACATACCACCGCCAACCAATATTTCTCCAGTAATATCACAGGTGATAAGTTTCGCATTCATCAGTCTCAACTGTCAATCCACCAATGTAGTTTATCTCATCAATTACAGAAAAAGTGGCCAAAGGTATGTAGGAGAGACTAAGCGTGCCCTTAAAACTAGACTCTTGGAACACTGTGCAGATACTAGACATAGGAGAAATAAACCGGTCGCTAGACACTTCACTCAACTGAACACCACACCGGATGATATTTCTATTCTGGCGATGGATCTCCCAAGAAATAATAATCGCTTCAACAGGCTGGCCCTAGAGTCCAAATGGATTGAGAAATTACAAACTTCATTCTCTTGGCATGAATGTTAAGATCCATAGCTGGCCACTCTGCTCCCTGTTCTTCTTTTACTGTTTTGTTTTTCCAAAATGGATCACTTTGATACTCTGGACTTGTACCGCTGTTTGGATGTCCCACCTACAAAATGTAGGCGGGCTCTGCAGTTCCGGGTGCCAGGTGTATTAACAGTGATCCCCCGGTTTCTAAGCTTATGGCTTTTAAAAAAATCCTCCCCGATACGTTGTTTTTGTTCAGAGTTGCTTGCCATGGCTGTCTTTATCCCATTTAGCCTGTTTTGTCATATTCAGTTTGCCTAATTTTTTGCTGGACTGCTTTTCACACAACTTATTGATTTTTTCCGAAGAAGTACTTTTATTATTCAAACAACTTTTTTACAGCTTATACTGGTTGTCCTTTCCTCTCCAATTCTGTGCCATTATTGCTATATAAGCTGTGCTGGGGTGAAGATGTGATTATTAATTATCTCAGCTCTCTTTTAATTTTGTGTTGGTGAAACTTGAGGAAGAGATTTTTAGTATCTCGAAACGTTGGGTGTTTTTTATGTCTTTGTAAACAGAACTTTTTATCCCCAATTTGGATGTTGTGTGTGCAAAATTAATAGATTTTTTAATTTATTTTCTTTGGATTGCTTTGATACATGTGAATCTTTTTTTATCCATCCCTAGTGGTCCTGCTGGTCAGTTGGTACTTGTCTTGCACTACGCTAGTTTTTTTTTTTTTAATTCTTGGTAATCGACATACTGCCCGTTCTTTAAACTTGATATAATAATAATAATATAGCAGAGATTTATATAGCGCCTTATGCTATTGGCCTCTAAGCCCTTTCCCAAATTGCCGCTGATCACTGTGGCCCAACCATACCATAAACCATTTAGCATCATTTCAAGGGATGCAGCAGATCGGGATCAGCGCTTTCCCTTATCAGCAAACATACATCGAGATAACCATCGCAGCCGGGAATTGAACATCTGAAACAGTATCTTAGGGACAAAGGATACCCCGCCAAAGTGATTAAGAAGCAAATTAAGAAAGCCATTAAGAAAGCCATTGATATCCCCAGATCATGGGGTAGGCTAAGAGAGCAACGGCTAGGAGCAGTCGAAAATATTTTATTTACGGTTGAGCGCCAGCTGTGGGTTGTATAGCTTTTGTATTGCAGATTGGCGGGATGCGTGAATGGATGTGCAGAGAGAGTGACTGATTCAGTCATTGACGGTGTCCAACGGCTTCTCGCATGGACATGCTTACTTTTTCCGTCAGGATAGTGAGGGGACAGCAATTTTGAGGTTATGTGGATTCTGCAATGGATCTTAGTGCAGGCAAGTTTCCTATGTCTGCCTCGTATTATTTGCTAAGTATTTGTTAAGTATTTCTAGCCTTAAGGCCTATTAGACTGTTTCACAGGTTACGTTTGATTACACTTGATACTCGATTGGTCTAATTGAGTTCGCAATTAACATTTCCATTATGTATTTGCAGATCATGGTAACGCTAGAGGTGGGCAAAGGACCATCTTTTTTTCAAAACGAGTGAATTTTTAGGCCATTTTGGTTGCTGAAAACGAATCTTGAAAGCCCAAGATGAATTTTAGGTCGGTAAATGGACTTCAATTTTAATCATGACATCAATAGGATATTTCCTTTTTCATGCAAAACCCCAAAAGTGACTATCTTTGTCATTGATTTTGCCAGAAATTCCTCAAAAGGTGCGTTACAATAACAGCTAAACAATTTTGCAAGAAAAACTATACAAAGTCATTCCCTATGGCAGAAAAATAATTTTACCAAATTCATTTCAATTGAGGCAAGGCAATACATAGAATAGCCTAAACATGACCCACATCTTATGAGTTGCTGGATGTAATTATGTTTTATTATATGGATGTATTTGTGTAAGCTTAAAGGGACACAATGACATGACAAAAATATTCAGACATAATGAAATGGACCCTTTAGACCAGTCAAAATAGAATAAATGGTACTTTAACCCAAAACTAATTGCAAAATAATCATTTTCTCCAGAATTGTATTGAGAAAACCTTTAAAAACAACATCAAAAGTTTGCCAAAATCAAAGGAGTGTAACATATTTTTAAGGGGGTAAGGTTTATACGGTGGTCAAAACATGAAAAGGAACAGAACGCGTCACAAAGTATAGTTGGGTCATTTGGAGCAATTCCGTGACCGTGGAGAGCAGAGCATCATTTCTCAGTGGATTTATCTTCTATGAAGGTTAATGAACAAATTTAGCGGGGGTGCCCCTCCTGAAAGTGTGGGCGGAATCCAGGAGGGGGGAAAATTCATAATACAGGGGGTCAAAAATGAAAAATGCCTAGATTGCTGTAAAAAGGTAACCAAAGTGTTCGTCTTGTCACAAGGATTAAAAAAAGGTATAGTTTGTACTATTTACAAGGTATGGTTACGGAGATATAGCACAAAAATCGTCAAATGTCAAAGGTCATCACCAAAGGTTAAATCCTTAATATTGGACCGATTTCTTTGAAAATGGTTTCCAATTGTTACCCTTTCCACAGGGATTGCAACAAAAGTAGTTGACACTCTCATTGGTATTTGTTTATCAGGATAAGTGACAAACAAGGTCAACCCCGTTGACCTCTATTGATCACGAATTTTAAAATTATGTTAGAGGGTGCAAAATGTTCTTGGTGCAGTCTTTGAGGAAATAATTTGAGCCCATTTTTAACGAAATCGGAGCAATATTTCAGATTTAACCTCTCGTGATGACCTTTGACATTCCTAGCCCCTTTTTGTGCTATATCTCCGTAACCATAGGTTGTAAGTAGTACAAACTATACTTTTTAATCCTTGTGACAAGACAAACACCTTGGTTACCTTTTTACAGCAATCCAAGCATTTTTAATTTTTGACCCCTGTATTATGAATTTTCCCCCTCCTGGATTTCGCCCACACTTACAGGAGGGGCACTAGTATGCCAACGTGTCTGTCACCTTTCCAGGATTAAAAAAGGTATAGTTTGCCCTATCTGCAGGTTGTACTTCAATAGTTATGAGTCGAAATAGGTTCAAGGTCACAATGGGGGTAAATTCGTTCGTTATAAAAAATGGTGTCAAATTGTTCGTCTAATTGTACAGGAGCCGAAAATATACTGGTTGCACCATCTATGATATTCGTTCCCTAATTGGAATGCAAAATGTCACTGCAGGGTCTATGAGAGGTCACTAGCCATAGCTCTGTAATTCTTATATAGAAAGTTCAAACAAAGAATCTATTTACATTTACTCTTCAAGTGGGACAAATTGCACATTTACAACCCGTCCGATAAAATCGACCATTCTATGGCTTTTTACCCCAGGATGGCCGTGAACTATGATGTCCTATGGTACTTAACTATAACTCACCGATAGGGCAAACTAACCTTTGTTAATCTTAAAGAGTAACCCAATAAATTGGTACATCCTTAAATCAATCGAACAATTCGAAGTTTTACCTTGTACAAATATTGCCCCCTTATTTTCAACATGTTCGACTAGGTTGATTTTGGTAAACTTTTAATAGTTATTTTAGAAGACAATTTTTAGTATATTAACACCAACAATTTTATCTTTTTGTCAGTTTGTTTTGGGTCAAATCATAAATTAACTGGACTATGAGTTTTTTGGCCCGAAGAATATGGTCCCGGACCAGATATTGTCAACTCGTCCTCATAGCGCGCTATTCTGAGTATGTGTGCGCTTTTTTTCCGTTAACTTCCGTTGTGTTTATTTAAGTATTACAAAAGACGGTTTCTGCCTTCTGGATTGCTTGGCTGTGTCTGTGGGCGATCGTCTGGTAATTCCGAAAATCTGGGTTCGATCCCACTCCAGGCGTAAAATTTAACTTCATTTTATTTATATCTTTGCAATTAAGATTGTAATGAAAAACACATCATAGGTTGGCGATTGAAGGAGAAAATAGTGAATAGCTGCCTGCATGAGATTTTAACTGCTTATGTCCGACCATATATCGGGGCCAGAACTCATGCGTGCCAATCGACGACCATTTCAATTACATGCGAGCCCGCTATCCACGTATAGAGGTCAGTGGGGTGACCCAATAAAAACTTTCCAAAATGAAGGATATTTTCCACTTTTTTGTAACTTGATATTTGTGGAATTTGTATTTTATCAGTGGAATTGGTAATTGACATCTCGCCTGAAAAACTTATTAATTTTGGTTTAGTGTTTTTCCAAGATAGGGCAACGAACAAGAGGTAGCAAACAGACTTGTCCGGGATTTCATGATGGAATGATAAGTACGGTACATATCAATTTGTTTTGGCAACCGGACTTTTCAAATCTGAAATCATAGCATGCAGATGTGTCTAAATACGCAGTTTCTGTCCTTGTGTCATCAGGCTCGGACGGCTTTTTCAAATCTAAATCCAAACTGTAGCGGCAGTTGTGCTTAAGAGCCATTCTTTCTTAAAGGAGAACTTTAAACATTCTCATTGAATGGCACATCAATTTACGCCACAACAACGAACCTTCGCGGTTACGATTTACTACCAAACCGGTAGCTATGGTAGCTCTGCAACGGCAATGGCCAACAGGTCCCTATCGTGAGAGTACCACCAAGCCTGCTATCTGTTATATGAGAAAACTGTTTGAATCAGAGGGAACTTTGGAAATGCAACAAAGGACGAAGCGGACGGCCCAGGAGCGTCAATAACACGTGCGAACATTCAAGCTTTAAGGCAGGAGCTTCGCAACAACCCACGGGCAAGCATAAGAGAACCGTGTCCCAAAGTCTCCAGATCGTCATTTCAGCGCATCGTTAGGGATGACATCAATTGGCCTGCAAACAAAATTGTGAGATTCCATAATTTGTGGATGCAGATGATCCGCAACGTACCTGACTTGATCTATATATGCTGGCGATCGATGCAGTGACTCGCTCTTTACTAGGAAACACTGTCCACAAACAGTAATTTACCCGGATGTTGTGACCCTTGACTGTTGTGGTTTTTGGAAGTGGCATAGTAACACTCAATTTGCCCATGTTTTTGGCAAGTTGTTATCACCAAATAAGGGAGAAATTATTTCAGAAAATACCGTAAACCCCATCACAATCCTTCAAGTTTTTTCTTTGTGGAGCTAACGACTATAGAAAATAAGCTTGCATTGGGGTGAGTTTGTGTTACCTCGTGGGGGTCGCTTCCTCTAAGTACGTCCACCAGGGAATATAGCTTGCGTTCGTATTGGGGGGGTGAGAGTGGAACCAGTGTAAATATTTATTAAGCCATGATTTGTGAAATCATTTGTTTGTCACAAATTGCCATATTTTGGGGCATCGCATTCCATAGATCTACTGCTCAGCGAAGAAGGACTGCTTCATAAGGTGGTGCTTGGAACTTCGGGGAGCATCAGTTGGCCTGTGTGTGTGTCTCCTCGCCCTGGGTGGTTTTTGTTTAATCAACTTGTCCAAAAAAAACAACAACAAAAATTGTGACCCGTATTGTAAAATCATTGTGAAAAATAATATTAAAAATGTTCCGATGACTCTTGAGAAACAGTGTTATGAAGTTCAATGTACCATGTAACAAAGTCTAACTTCTGAAGTGGTGCCCAAGCGCGCCCATACTTGTAATTCTACCCTCGAAAACCCCCAAATTGCATATTTTTAACTATCCGGTTATGTGATTTGTTTATTTTTTTTCGCCCTACTAAAGAACCCCAAATTTCGGTGCCAAATGAGTTATATAATTGCCAATTGACAATTTTAGGGTCCGTTTCAATCGCCCCATAAAAACACTACCGGGTTATAGGAAAGGTAAAGGTTGATCCCAAGTGATGGATAGTGTGGCAATCACCCCCCCCCCCCTTTCGGGAGGGATACCAACACGCCTAGTGCGACCATTTTTATCTTATCTCCGTAACCATAGGTTGTAGTAGTACAAACTATACGTTTGTATCCTGTGACAAGACAAACACCTTGTTACCTTTTTTACAGCAATCCACGCATTTTTTAATTTTTGACCCCTGTATTATGAATGTTCCCCCTCCTGTATTCCGCCCACACTTACAGGAGGCACTAGTATGCCACGTGTCTTGTCACCTTTCCAGTATTAAAAAAGGTATCGTTGCCCTATCTGCAGGTTGTCGTTCAATAGTTAATGATCGAATGGTTCAAGGGTCACAATGGGGGTAATTCGTTCGTTATAAAAAATGTGTCAAATTGTTCGTCTAATTGTACAGGAGCCTAAAAAATCTGGGTTGCACCATCCTGATATTCGTTCCCTAATTGAATGGCGAATGTCCACTGCAGGGTCTATGAGAGGTCACTAGCCATACCTGTAATTTCTTTATAAAAAGTTCAAAAAAGAAAAAAATTCTATTTACATTTACAATCATGGGGACAAATGAACAATTTACACCAGTCCGATAAAATCGGACGCATTCTATGGTTTTTACACCCCATGATGGCTTTAACTATTTGTGCCCTATTTACTGAAACTATAACTCAAATATGGCAAACTATACCTTTTCAATCTTAAGAGTAAACCCAATATTGTGGTACAATCCTTAAAATCAATCAAATTTATCAAAAAATCAATTCTAATTTTTTTAAACGCCTTGTAGCAAATATTGCCACCCTTATTTCAACATGTTCGACTAGGTTGATTTTGGTAACCATTTTAATATGTTATTTTTAGACAATTTTAACAGTAGTCTACAACCCAACATTATTTCTTTTGTCAGTTTGTTTTGGGTCATCATAATACGGGACTATGAAGTTTTTTGGCCCGAAGATCTGGGGGTCCTGGACCAGATACTTTCAACTCTCGTCTCATACGGCGCTATTCATGATGATGTGTGGCGCTTTTTTTCCGTTAACTTCCGTTGTGTTTAGTTAAGAAGTATACAAGAGAGCGGTTCTGCCGTCTTGGATTGCTTGTCGTGTTTCTGTGGGCGCTCGTCTTGTAATTCGAAAATCGGTGGTTCCTAATCCCCACTCACGAGCCAGTCCTGTAAAATTTATTCATTAATACTTATCTTGGGAGTTAAGATTGCAATGAAAACATCATAGTTGGAGATTGAAGGGGAAAATAGTTGAATAGCTGCCTTATGAGATGTTATAACTGCTTATGTGTCCTGGACCATAATATCGCGCCAGAATCTCATGCGTGCCAATCGACGACCATTCAGTACAATGCTGAGCCCCGCGTTATCCATGTAATAGAGGTCAGTGGGGTGACCCACTAAAAACTTTACCCAAAATGAAAGGGATATTTTCCACTTTTTGTAACTTGATATTTGTGATTTTATTTTATCTAGTGGAATGGGTAATTGAGCATCTCGCCTGAAAAAAATTATTCATTTTGGGTTGAGTGTTTTTCAAGATATGGTCCGACGAACAATGAGGAGTCAGCAAAACAGACTGGTCATGGGTATTTCATCATGATGGAAGATAAGTACTGTACATATCAATTGTTTTGGCAACCGGACTTTTCAAATCTGAAATCCTAGATGCAGATGTGCTAAATATCACTTTTTTGTTGTGTCATGTCAGGGCAGGCTTTTCAAATCTAAATCAACTGTATCTGTGCAGTTGTGCTTAAACCAGATGCTTTCTTAAAGGAGAACCTTTAAACATTCTCATGGTAATGGCAAACACCCCGTTCAAATTTAACCGCCACAATAATGATCCTTCTACGCGGTTACATTACTCACTCCAAAACTGGTACTTATGTAAGCTCGGCAACGGCATGGCCCAAACAGGGGTTCCCTCGCGTAGAGTAACCAAACCAAATCCTGTCTATCTGTTAGTATGAGAAAACTGTTTGAAGCAGGTTACTTTGGAAATGTCCACAAGGACCAAGCAACGGCCCGTAGCGTCAGAACACGTGCGGAACTTCAAGCTTTAAAGAAACAGAGCTTCGCAACAACCCACCCGCAAGCATAAGGAGAAACCGCGTCGCAAATGTCTCCAGATCGTCAATTCAGCGCATCGTTAGTGATGACATTCAATTGGTCATCAAACCAAATGTGAGTTCCAATAATTTGGATGCAGATGATCCTCAACGTAACCTGACGTGGATCTATATAATGCTGCGATTCGATGCAGTGACTACGGTCTTTACTAGGAAAAAGCTGTCCACAACACATGTAATTTTTTAAAAAAAAACCCGATGTTTGACCCTGTACTTAAGGGTTTTGGAAAGTTGCCAATTACCAACTCAATTGCCATGTTTTTTTTGCAAAGTTGTTATCACCAAATAAGGGAGAAATTCCTTTTCAGAAATACCGATACCCCCTCACAATCTCCATTCCTTTGTGGAGCTACGACTGTAGAAAATAGCAAATTGCATTTTGGGTGAATTTTGAAAAATTAAAAATATTGTTTAAAATAATCTTGTGAAAATAATATGAAAAGTGTGTCCGATCACTTACTTCCTACTCTTGAGAAACGGTGTATGAAAGTGCAATGTATTTGTAACAAAGTATAACTTCTAAAGTTTTCAAAGCGCCGCCACATACGTGTATTCCGATCCCTCGAAAACTCCCGCAATTGTAATATTTTAACATCCGGTTATGTTGATTTGTTTTAACCGTAGTGCCTGTTTTAGACAGATCAATACCATGTCCACTGATTTCCAAGGTCAGTTTCATCTGAATATGGACGGGTGATAAGTTTCATACTTTATACATAATTTAAATGTATAAATTAGTAAATCAATTAACCCGCTCGTCTTCCGGTTGGTGGCTTACCCTACCTGCCAGCGCTCTTTATTTTTCGCCGACTAAAACCCCTTTTCCGGTGTCCAAATGAGTATGTATGGCCAATTGACATTCTATGGTCCGTTTTATTCCCCCATGAAAAAAAACGACTACCGGGGTAGAGGAAGGAAGGGTGTCCTCCCAAAGTGATGGATAGGGTGTTGGCAATCACCCACCCCCCCCTGTCGGGAGGGAAATAACCAACACGCTAGTGCGAACAGAATATCACATCAATTTGATTTTAGTTACATTGATAGCAGGTGTGCATCTTTTCCTTGAATACCGAAATAGTACCACATACTAACATGTCATAATGATGTCATAGATGTCTCTACATGATGAAACGTTTTCAGTGTTTTCCAATTTATTTAGGAGCCAAATATCATGGTTTCTTCCTATATTCGCGTATTTTCAATACTTTTATTACCTTATGACGTCATAGTGACGTCATCATTGGTTTTTACATATTTTGATATCACGGGAAAGAATAAACCTATAGGTACCAAATTTATAGAAATGGATTTCAATAAGAAAGTGAAGGGAGTGGTCCCCTTCCGGTGGTGTTGTTATAAAATTGCTCAGGTAGACAGGGTTAATAAGCCATATGTTTAAATGATGAAATTGCATGCTATTGGGACGTTTTTCATTAATTTCAGACAAATTTTTCCTGATCTTTCATTCTCAGCTCATTGCCATCATGATTTACATCCATGTATTTGCGACGGGCTGCAACTTCACAGTATCTCGAAGAGCGAAAGCCAGTCAGATCCGCCTGCTGGGAGGTGATTCAATCGCTTACCTTAAGCCGGTAAAATGGATCATGGTGGGATTTTAATAACAAAAGGCGGGAACGTGAATAGCGTCTTATGACACTACGTGTTGTTTGGTCCCTTCCATCTAGGTCCTGCTATAATTCAGCAGATAGGAAGCAAACTTCCTTTTAAAACTTAAGAGTAGCCCCTATTTCAATATGCCACTAGGTTGATGTTTGGTAAACTTTCAATATGTTGTTTTTAGACAATCACAGTATATTAAACACCAAAAGTGTTTCTTTCTTTTGCATTTGTTTTGGGTCAAAGAATCATAAAATAACTGGAACTAATTAGCGGCTATGCACAATTTCCAACTAAATTATTAGGTGGAAATGGATCGCAGTGCTTATGGTTGACTCTACTTGCTCTGCAAGTGTAAGTATATTTATTTTTATTCTAGACATCCATAAGAACTGGTTATTTGAACCGTGTTTTTTTTTTTACAACGGGAGATATACCTATGCCTTTGTGGAGCTACGACTGTAGAAAATAAGCTTGCATTTTGGGTGATTTTGTGACCCGTAATTGTTAAAAATCTTGTGAAAATAATATGAAAATGTTCCGATCACTTCCGACTCTTGAGAAACGGTGTTATGAAAGTTCAATGTATATTGTAACAAAGTATAACTTCTAAAGTGGTGTTCAAGCGCGCCCATACGTGTAATTCTACCTCGAAAACCCAGCAAATTGTAATATTTTAACATCCGGTTATGTTGAATTTGTTTACCGTAGTGGCTGTTTGACAGTCGATACCATGTCCAACTGATTCCAATGTCAGTTTCATCTGAAATATGAGTGTGATAAGTCATACTTTATACATAGTTAAATGTATAAATTATAAATTAATTAACCCTCGTCTTCCGGGTGGTGCTACCGCTCTCTTCTATTTTTTCGCCCTACTAAAACCCCATTTTCCGGTGTCAAATGAGTTAATGTAATTGCCAATTGACATTCTATGGTCCGTTTTATGCCCCCATGAAAAAAAACACTACCGGGGTATAGGAAAGGTAAAGGGTGATCCCAAAGTGATGGATAGGGTTTGGCAATCACCCCCCCCCCCCCCCCCTTCGGGAGGGAAATACCAACACGCCTAGTGCGACACAGGAATATCACAGAAATTTGATTTTAGTTGCAATTGATAGCAGGTGCTCATCTTTCCTTTGATACCGAAATGAGTACCAACATACTAACATGTCATAATGATGTCATAATGTCTCTACATGATGGAAAATGTTTTAAGTGTTACAATATTATTTAGGAGCCAAAATATCAATGTTTCTTCCTATATGCAGTATTTTCATACTTTATTACCTTATGACGTCATAGTGACGTCATCATTGGTTTTTACATATTTTGATATCAATGGAAAGAATAAACTCTATAGGTACCAAATTTATAGGAAATGGATGTTCAATAAGAAAATTGAAGGGAGTGGTCCCCTTCCGGTGTGTTGTTATAAAAATTGCTCAGGTAGACAAGGGTTAATAAGCAATAGTTTAAATGATGAAATGGCATGCTATTGGGACGTTTTCCATTAATTTCAGAACAAATTCTTCCTGATCTTTCAATTTCTTCATTGCCATCATGATTTACATCATGCTATTTGAGACGGGCTGAACTTCACAGTATTCCTCGAAGAGCGAAAGCCAGTCAGTCCTCCTGCTGGGAGGGTGATTATCGCCTTACCTTAAGCCGGTAAATGGGATCATGGTGGGATTTAATAACAAAAGGCGGCAACGTGATAGCGTCTTTGAAACTAGCGTGTTGTTGGTCCTTCCATCTAGGTCCATGCTATAATTCACAGATAGGGCAAACTATGCCTTTTTAAACCTTAAGAGTAGCCCCTTACTTCAAAATATTCCACTAGGTTGATGTTGGTAAACTTTCAATATGTTGTTTTTAGACAATTTCACAGTATATTAACACCAAAATTGTTTCTTTTGCAATTTGTTTTGGGTCAAATCATAAAATAACTGGACTATTAGCGGCTATGACAATTCAAACTAAATTATTAGGTGGAAATGATCGCAGTGCTTATGGGTGACTCTACTGCCTCTGCAAGGTGAAGTATATTTATTTTTATTCTAGACATCCATGAACTTGGTTACTTTGGAAACGTGTTTTTTTTTACAAAGGGAAGTAATATACCTATGCCTTTGTGGTAGTAATGTAGTTGTCACTGGTTTGTTTGTGTCAGATTTTGGCAATTGACTAATTTTACCCAAATGCCATTGACTTTATTTACAAAATTTAAGTTTAAAACCCAATACTCATCTTAGGCTGAAAAGCTTCCCAGATTCGTTTTCAGCAACCCAAATGATTACAGAATCTACTCGTTTTGAAAGAAACTAGAATTTCGCGGTTTTCGACTTTCGCACTCGCCATATTAAAAGAATATACACGTCTAACCCTCTTCTATTCATAGATTATCCATTGTATTTCTTTTGTTAAAGTTCGTTGCCCCGACCTTTATTTTTGATAATGTGGTCAGCTACTTACCACATTATCAAAACCTTTTGTTTTTTGATAATGTGGTCAGTGGCTGACACATATCAAAAAATAAAGTTCTTTTATGGGGGGGGGGGTTTGATCGAATTGTGAACGATAGAAGAACAACAGTCGAGAAACACTAGTCGAATGGTGTAGAAATACCTTCTGCCATTGCTTTGGGGGGAGGGATTATTTAAAATATAATCGCATTGTGGACACCTGCCATGATCATACATCTGTTTTTGAATAAAACAACAGAATAGAAATGAAGACAAACAAAGTCTTCAAGCTGAATGCCAAAGCGATACTGTTTATATGTAGGTAACAAGCGGACTGTATTAAAAAAATCAAATTCTGTAGTGTCGTATAGATTGGTTTTTTAACGGGTCAAAGGTCAATTTCCGAGAGAAATTACTATCAATATTCTTTTGATGAAATTTAGAATGTTAGGGACAAACCCAACAATGGCGTAAATCTGCATAAGGCTAAATATATAATTTGCAATATAATACATAGTCACGAGACAAACATAAAAACGTGTCAACTGAATGCCACAGTATCCCTTAGGGTTATGTGCTGTGTCGCAAGCGGACGAATTCAAATATAAACTCGTATAGTGTCAAAGAATGACATGTTTACTGGTCAAAGGTGAAATGTCCACCAATAATGAGCGCGGATTTTGCAAATATATTCTAAATATATCATTCATGACAAGAGGAGAGTTTATATTTACAGAAAACCCACAGTTTCAATCTCTACGACCTTACCTTTGCTTTTCACATCGCCCCACAAAATGATCATTGGTGTCTTTACATACTTGCTATAATTAACAGTATTCAGTATCACAATCGTCTTCCATCGAAAGACCGACAATGCACAATTGTCACACAAACCACAACAACGTGACTGTTACAACTTCTTATGCTAACAGGCTGATTACAAATACTTTAGGCTCTATTCAAAAAGTCGTTAGGCGTAACATTATAAAGCTCTTCCTCTTCTTTCAATGATTGCCTTATTTCAATTTGAGTGTTGAACCTTGAAATCCGATTATCCCCGTCTCAAAAGCGCGACTCATTATTTGTTTACCCTATTGTGAATGAATCCTTTCAGCACAAACAAACAACCTCTCTATTGAAGCCTGTATAGCAATTTTAGGGTGAAAAGTCACCGAGGGGCATTCGCGGCATGTGTATTACATTCGGGTGACTGACCTACGTATAACACAGAAACCGAATCTGTGGTGTAACATTGTACGTGTCATTCCAAACCCTGCTTGAACCGCGCCCACAAACACAGTTCCCCTGCAGATACTTATCAATTACTGCCAATCAATATGACTGCAATCTTTGCATTGCCCAGTTCAAAAACTTGGTTCCACTGTTGGAAAATAGCCATGCATATTTGCTATTTCACCTTAGTAAAATTATATTTCACCGTGCAATGTGACAACTGTTTGTTCAGGAATGATCTAAGTCATACCGACACACATAGTAGATCTCACTGGTCACATTACTCGCGCATCATCTACTCTACCATTTTTTAGGAGGTACTTTTTCCAACCCTCATTTTCCGGGATTGACTCATGGCGCAACGGTACTGACATAAAAACAACACAAACACTGACCAACGGAAAGTCTTATTTAAATTCTGTTTCAGCTTCCGATAGCCGAGAACCATACCGGAAATTTTCCATTATATTGCGTAATATATTTTTTACACCCACCTTAGGTCTAAAAAAGTCCTCGAACGTCATGACACACAATACAGATTTCAAATACCCCCAAGCTGATCCGCATTATGACGTCATTCATAATGAGAGTAATGAGCGGCGCTCTTCATTTGTAAAAGTAATTGTAAAACGTGTGTAACGTGTTCAGATAAGTCTAGACTTTGTACAACGACACTATAAGCCACGGGGTATTAGTGTTTTTTATTTGTAAAAAAATGAATAATCATAAGCTAGTATCATGAAATGTACTGAAAACGCATTATTTTTAACATCTTTTAAGGTTTTAGCTTTCTTTTTCGCTCGCACGTGTAAATGGTTCAATTAAGATAAGAAGTGGACTTATCAGATATAATGTGCCTTGTTCAGGCGTGGTTTTGCCCGTTAGTCGCTTGCAAGGCGAGCCCCCCCCCGCCTGAACAAGGCACAATTATTTCTGATAATGTCCTGCTTCTCATCCTTTAAAGAGACCCTATCAGTGATTGAAAAATATTTGAATTGCAGAATAGCTTCAAAGTGAAGGGTAAGTCTGTAGAATTCTCATAAGTTACCTTTTCCAGCTGTAGAATTGACAGAAAAGGAAGAAAACGGCCGTGTTCCAAGATACGATTCTCCATTCAATTATGTGTTGTAATAAGTGTCCGTTCGGACAGTAATGACTAAAATCTCTGATTCTGTCCTTATTAGGTTGCTTCTGGTCTTATCATTTGCAGGGTATGTTAGGATACCTGTACTTGTTGCATACATGCAAAAATCTGATTTTTGATGATTTTTTCGATTTGCTGATTTAGCAAATCACTGATAGTGTCTTTAACTAATACATAAACTGGACGGGCCGCCCAGCCTATCTTACAACTTGACCTTGGCACATGACCTTTGACCTCATCAACAAATGAGGGTTCCTGTGTTGCACCTATGACTCTCAAGTTTGGTTCCAATTGAACTTCAACTTTTCAATTGAGATCAAGTTTTTAAAAATTAACATTTTTTCGATCAGTATTGTGTCAAAGTCCGATAATTTTTAAAGTTTTAGAATATACATTTTGTTGCCTAGGTCTTGCTTTTTCTTTTAGCACCTCACTTGTAAAAGAGCGTGCAATAATGTCTGCGATAAAACGCCTGAAATACGTAAAAGCCCCAAACCAAAAGTTGCAGTTTTTGGATTTTTGCTCAATTCGGACTAATGACCCTTCGGACCAACGAGCAGACCCCGACTGGGATACAAGTACAGTATGTGACTTTCTTTGCCATCGTGGCCATAGCATGTTCCCTGCGAGCCAGTCGTCAAAGCAATCCGTGCCCCGCGAAATAGAAAATATTTTATTTACGGTGGAGCGTGGGCAAATTAAGAAATAAAGGTGGTCCCCGGGTTTCGCGATCACCTGGCTTGAATGACTTCTTGGTTTTGCGGTTCCTTTGAATTTGAATGACCCCTGATGACGTTGTCATGAAATTTTCGGCATCAACAATCAACCCCACCCTCCAAGTTTCATGTCCATACACCAATGTTTACCCTATTTAACCTCCTTTGACCTTGAATGACCCCTAATGACCTTGTCGTGACCTTCAAAATTTTCGGCATCAACAATCAACCCCACCCTCCAAGTTTCATGTCCATACACCAACGTTTGCCCTATTTGACCTCCCTTGACCTTGAATGACCCCTGATGACCTGGCCGTGACCTTTAACATTTTTGGCATCAACAATCAATCCCCGCCCACCATGTCTCGTCTGGATACCTCAAAGTTTACCCCATTTGACCTCCTTTGACCTTGAATGACCCCTAATGACCTTGTTGTGACCTTCAAAATTTTTTGGCATCAACAATCAACCCCACCCTCCAAGTTTCATGTCCATACACCAACGTTTACCCCATTTGACCTCCTTTGACCTTTGACCCTCGGTCTCCGAGAAAATAGACGCGGTCCATTTGACCTCTTTTGACCTCGAATGACCCCCGATGACATTTGATCCACTAACCAATACAAACTCGGTCTTCGTTCGGTCAAGGGGCACCCACCCACCAAGTTTCAGGACCGTGCGACCCTTTGTCTCCGAGAAAATAGACGCGGTCAGACACACAGATAGACAGACAGACCACCGGTATTAATATATAGATGATGTTGATGACGCTGACTCAAACACTAGGTACACGGACGAACACTTGTAATTGAATTGTTATAAGGAGACAACCTGTTACTCGAATGAGCAGCTGGCAGCTGTAACCCTGTGATAAGAAATTAAACTAATGGAAGTGGTCGACAAAAGCTACCTTGTCTAAACCGATGAGAATAATGTGTCCGATTTCTCAAACCCCGATGCGTGGATAGACAGGTATTCTGTCTGTCCATGGCCAATTCTGTAAAATAACTTTGTACCATGGACACAATGTGTTTTGTAATGGCAGCAAAGGCCTATTCTCCGCATGGCCGAGGATTGAACCATTATCCCTATGGAAATATGGGAGTCTCACTTAAATTGAAATCTGCTATAGTACCAAGCCAATTAGCTATTATAGAAACATATCCTATCACAATATTATAGTTGTATTTTCATATATATTTGCTCTTGTATTAATGTTTTCATCATGTATGTACCCTGTTCAAAGTAAAATATGGTTAAATTAATATAGTTTAGGCCATAGTTTTTTTGTGACTTAATGATCCTGTCTCCAGCATTTTTTTTGTTCTTGTCACTTGCTCTATTCTAAGCCAATTAGCCATGTTAATCATTTGCAAGTGATAAATATGGTTGGCGCAACCTTTCAACCATATTCTCTATGCATTGTCACGGTCCATATTGTTCACAAATATACTTTGACCTTTATTATATTTTACTTTGAACAGTGTAATTAAGTCCGTTTTCTAATTACTGCCAGTGCCAACATTAGCGTCTGTCTCACATGTCTTGTGTTGTTTAGTCATGCACATTTTGTTGTCTATCGTCACTGTACTTTGTCCTCTCGTCTTGCATCCACTTTTTGTTAGTAACTTTTTTGCGGGTGGCCATAACGTTCGAGCTCTGCTCTACTTTGGTCAACCCACCATTGCTTAATCTTCTGTATACTTATTAGTTGTCATGGTGAATAAACTGAACTGAAAGCATATAGGAGAGAAGGACCGATAATAGGCTAGCTTCAAAGACCCTATCACATTGCCAGCTTTTGTTATTAAATCCCACCATGATTCCATTTACCGGCTTGTGGTAATACGATAATCACGCTCTCAGCAGGAGAGCTGCCAAGCCATCACTCACCACGTGTGAAATTCTTGCCCTAAATCATGGTCCAGGATAATAACCAGTTGAATTCTCATAAGTCAGCTCATGTGAGTGTGCAAATCTGGATAAAACTGTAAATTTTGGTACACAAGTACTTTATTCATTGATAATCAAAAAACTGATGGAAGCACTTGCCACACCCCTTTCATGGTCCCCAGCTTGGATTTCAAGGTTACACAGGGGTAAAAAATTTAAAATGTTCCGATTGTGTTGAAAAACGCACCATGGTGTTTGTCTGGTTATAAAGATTCCAAAAAGGTATACTTTATACTACCTATGACATATAGTTTTAAAATTATGGGGTAAAAATGGTGAAAAAGTAAATTTTGGTTTGTACAGGGGTCAAAAGTTAAAAGTTGCTCCAAATTTGGTAAAACGTGGTTCAAGTTGTTGGTTCAGCTCATAGAATGAAATATAGGAATAGGTGTGACTATCTTAAGTGCTTGGTTATTAACCAAAATGGCGAATACAGTAAACAGCTAATTGACAGCTATTGGCAGCTATTGGATTTTATTGACCTGTGACCTATTTTGTTGGATAACGTGAAAACTAAGCATAACCGATAAGGCAAACTATTCTTTATTTCCATCTTTTAAGCTAGGGAAACAATTTGCACCACATATTACCTGAATCAAAGCAACTTTTAACTTTGACCCATGTACACACCAAAATTGACTTTTTCACCATTTTTACAATTTTTAACCCATAACTCCAAACCTTATAGCTATAGCCACAGATAGTGTAAACTATACCTTTTGGAATCCTTGTAACCAAACAAATATCATGGTATGCTTTTCAACACAATCGGAACATTTTAAAATGTTGACCCCTGTATAACCTTGAAACCCAAGCTGGTGTCCATTAAGGGGGGGGGGGGGGGGGGTTGGCAAGTGCTTCCATCAATTTTATGGATTATCAATGCCTAAAGTACTTGAGTGCAAAAATTCACAATTTATCGCGAAAGCGCACACTCTTTCACTACAGTCCCCTGCTACTTTTCACTCTTTACTACTTCACTCGCCAACTCTGAATGTTTTCATTGCAATCTCAGACTAAAAATAAATAAATTTGTGCTAAGAGTGGGAATTGATCCCACGACTTTTCAATTTGCAAACGGTCGCCTACAAACGCACGCCACGCAATCCGAGCCGACAGAAAGTCGTTATTATACTTAATACTTTAACAGAATAAAGCCCACACAGTACATAATCATGAATAGCGCCGCTATGAGACGAGTTGAAAATTTGCTCCAGGAGCACGATTTCGCGCCAGAATCTCATATTAGCCATCCTTCATAACACCAACCACGCGTCGGCTACCAAACAGCTACAACAAATTTAACCTAACCGAAAGTTAAAACTACTACTACCTTCATGCCAAATATCAGCCCCATATGTCAAAGCCTAACGAAATGCACCGGACAGACAGATCTGTTTTTGTAGTATAAATTCAAATGATTGATACATACAATACGTGTTTTAGAATGATACTTTTATTTTCAACTCTTTTAAAGAGACACTGGCACATTTTAAAAAATAGTGCACCCTCAAGATTTTTCAAAATTGATATTCTGCATGGTTGTAAAGCTTTTATATACATTAGTCCTCACCTAAAATGATAACGAGCAAATCATCGCCCATCCCAGGTCAAAATTCCAGTTGATTCCAGCCGAACTGGTTTCAACTGGAACCAGTTGATCCCAGTTGAATATCCAGTTGAATCAGTTGATTCCGTGACGGAAAATGGAACAATTTTCAACTAGGTTTTTACTGACCAGTTGAACTCAGTTAAGACCTAGTTAAAAACAGGGTTAAAACAGTTGAACCAGTTAGTTCCGTCCCGGAAAATGGAACAACTTTCAACTGGGATCCACTGGATGTGTGAATGGGATATGGGTGTAAACAGAACGATTTATGATTAAATGATTAAATCAGCGGACGACGGAAAAATCTTGAATCTTGGTATTTCCAAAATTTAGTTGATTCTGATGGTTGCCCGTTTTGATGCTATGAGCAAATTGTTAGTTTTTATTTTTCAATTTTATTTATATGTTTTTCAATCCTGAAATTTTGTGGAGATTAAGCCGGAATTGTGGTTATTAATCAACCACAGTCACTTTCAGTGATTTTTTAGAGACTATAGGTGGGATATCCTTTGTAACTGAACACTTAAGTGCCCAAAGTGGGGGGTTCAATAGTACCCAACATTTAATTTTTTTGCGATTTCTCGGTTACGCAATCAAATTTTTCAAGGAAGGGGGTTTTTTTGCTAATTGTCCTTGATTATGAATACGTTTCCGATACAAAAAAATTTTTTAAATCCCCACGGCGTCATTAGAATAATTTAGGTTGGGTCCCTAGGAACCCCCCCCCCCCTTGGGCACTACCGGAAGTGAAAAAATCAAGATATTTTTACTAATTAAAAAAAATTAAAGTAATTAATCTGGGATTATTTTGCTTAGATATATACCTTAGGGGTAATTAATTAATGAATTCATAATACTTAAATCAAATAACCTTTTATATGCTGTAGCATCATTTTACTTTGTCATGCCGTTCTCTTAACTGTGTAGTCTATGGGAAAATAAGGCGATTTTGAGTTTCTGAGAAAATACAGAGATGGTAAATAAATTTGGGCTATATTTTGCAATGATTATGTAATTGGTTATTCTAGAGTAGACATAATGATTATTTTTGGTTCAAAACCTTATTTGGAGTTGCTGAGGATGGAAATGGTCGAACCACCTGTTTTCGGAGAATGACAATTTCAATTGCCCTAGGTCATATGTCAAAGTCGGATTTTCATTTTTATTGTGGGTATGTGGTTCTTACTTGACCCCCATTTACTTGTGTTATTGTCATGATCAAGCTCCCATGGGAAATTGGTTATCTGGGTTGGGGTCCCTAGTAACCCCCCCCCCCCTTGGCACTAACGGAAGTTTTTTTAGCTTTGCACTTACGTGTAAAGTAAAGAGCCTCACCATTTTTTCTGATGTACTGAAAGTTAGTGGTTCATCCTTCATCAGAGACTGCAACAAAAACATATTGAACGTCTTACATATTTTGAAAATTCGGAGATCAATAGTAGGCACCGGGGTTGACCTCGGCTGTTCATTTATCTCAAACATGTCACTACTTTGCTGCAATCCTGTGGAACGGTTTACTATTGAGACCATTTTAAAAAACGGTTCAATCCTAAAGTTTTTAAACTTTGGTGATGACCTTTGACATTTGACAAATTTTGTCTATACCGACTCGGTAACCATGCCTGTAGGTAGTATTCCAATTTCCAATTCAATTTTTTACAATAAGCATATCGAACGTGAACCAAAATGTATAATAACCATGATAATATATATAATACATAAAGTAGCAATTGTAGACTGTACATAAGATAAACTGGTGAGGTATATGATATATATGCTATGACCAGTAATGGACAAACCCGATAGGGCTTATCAACATTTCTTGTTTGTGAGGTATTAAATATAATATTTCATAATGAGGAAGCAGAGATAGAAAGAGGTAAAGGTGATGAAAGGTAAGGGAAGAGCGAAGAAATATTTAAAACAATTGTACTACTGGTTTGATGACATGTTTTTTTCAGTTGAGCTTAAAAAGTATTTTTTTTGTAATTTTTGAATGGATTCTGGAAGATCATTCCCAAGTTTTGCGCCGTGATACCATAAGTGCTTTTTCAGAGAAGATTTTTGGGAGGGAATATCGACGTTTGTCGGCTTGTCGGTGTAGTCACTGTGGATTTGTCTGTTTGTGGTAAAGATTGCTGAATTCGGAGGTAATGATTGTTGTGGTAGTCAAACATGAGAGCGCTGTTTGAAGTTGTTGCGGTGATCAGTTTAAAGTGGTTTTCAGAGAGTTAAATAAGTGCAAAGTGTGAGTCCTGGGGGGCAGGGGGTGCAGTTTGTGATAGCGCGAATGGCCCATTTCTGTGTGATATTAGTTTGGTGAGTCTTTGAATGAAGTTTGTTAGGCCATATGATGTTACAGTAGCTAAGTAATGGGAGAACTATGTGTGTTGTAAAGTGATTTTAAGGTGTAGTCTGGAATGTGGATGAGCCCACCACACAAGTAGCCTTATTGTTATCACCTGGGGGCAAAGAGGCACTGATACCAGAGTGTCCTAACACTATGAGTACACAAAAATGTCTGATGGCCATTCTGTAGGGCTAGCTAACCGAGCTAGGGGCTCACCAAGAGATTATAACAGGGGTCAAAATTGAAAAGTGGTCCCCTGTTGTTGAATTACATACCAATTTGTTCCGTATGATCACAAGGATTAAAAAATGTAGAGTGTTGTAATCTCCACTTACCCTACTGGAGTTTACCAGCCGAAACAGTTTATTATAGGTCAAAGGTGTAAATTTAGCTTCTACAGGGGTCAATACGAGACAACGCTTCAAATTCAGTGGAAATGGTCTCCTATTATTTGTCTGTACTTACAAATTAAAATAATGTAGAGTTTGTACAATTCAACCATGTATCGTTACAACAAGTTACACACCCAAAGAACCCCAGCCCCTATAGGGTATCGTGGTAGTGACTTAATGAGGTGGACGTACTTGTTAATTTCACAATTCTTTTTAAAAAAAAATTCCTTATTTTAATAAAATTGTGAAAATCAAAACATATGAGACCATTTCCACTGAAACTGAAGCATTTGTTAGTATTTGACTCCTGTAGAAGCTAATTTCACCTTTGACCTATAATAACGGTTTCAGCTTATAACTCCATAGGGGAAAGTCGGAGATATTACAAACATCCATTTTTCTTAATCCTTGTTGATCATACGAACAATGGTATGTACCTCACTCAACATTGGACCACTTTTCATTTTGACCCCCTGTATAATCCTTTGCGAGCCCCTACTTCGCTTAAGCTACCCCTACATAATGGCCCTATCTACATTTTGTGTATGTCCTATTAGGTATCCTGGTGTACAATCCTCTTTGCCCCCCCGTTGATACCGACCAACATGCATGGCTCACCCACTAGAAGGGTGGTGTTTAACTCTGTAGGATTTGACCACATTGTCGTAGACGCTGTGGCTGGTGACAGAGTTTTATGTGTTTTCCTTCCATGTTAGTTTGTCGTCGATTGTGATTCCAAGAAATTTGGTGCAGTGTACCTGGGTAGATTGTCTGGTTATCTATTGTTAATGTTTGGTTGTGATTAGTGTTGTGTGTATAGAAAAGCATGTAGTTAGTTGTTCAAACATTGAGAGAAAGTTTGTTTTCCCGAAACCAGTCAGTGATTTTTGCGAGTTCATGATTCATGTTTAAAAAGTGCATAATGTTAGGTTGTGAAAGAAAAAAAATGTTTGTGTCATCTGCAATAAGATTAGTTTTAGTGTGTTAAGATGTTTAGTGATGTCATTCATTATAAATGATGAAAAATAGGGGTCCAAGGATTTAAGCCTTGCGGGATGCCAACTGTCGATATTTTGATGGATGAATGCGTGTGAGTGTTACGTAGACTCATTGTGAGCGGTTAGTTAGGTAACTCCCACCACCTCCAATGTACTCCACTGACACCGTAATGATAAAGCTTGTGAAGAAGAATGTGTGGTCAATGGTGTCGAAGCCTTGGAGAGATCCATGAATTACCCCTATGGTGTGGAGTTTATTTTTTAGTGCAAGGTTGAGTTTGGTTGTTAGTTCAAGGGTGCCATCTCATGTCGAGGAGGCGGTTTGGCCTAAAACCGTATTGTTTATCGACAAGAATGTTGTGTTTTTGTTGAGAATGTAGACAGACGTGTGAACATGCGTTTTCGAGTAGTTGTGGAAAAAGATGGTAAACAGAAATGGGCCTGTATTTGCAATGATTTGCATCTATCTTTGTTTTTGTAAATAGGATGAAACTTTGGCTTGATTTGAGTTGATCTGTGAAAGTTTCCGGTGAGAAGTGATTGGTTTAATATGTGCATCAGAGGCGAAATGATGATATCATATGATTTGTTGGAAATCCCAGGATCGATCTTGTCGGTACCCTTACTTGTACCAGGTTTTAACAGGTGGCGAAGTTTGTCGATGCATTTACAATCAACAGTAACTGGATTCACAGGAACATTGAGTGTGTGTTTTGGGAATGGTGTTTGTTAAATGGGTTACTTTAGGGGGAATTTTGTTCGCTAGTTTTTGCCGCAGGTAGTGAGTGATTCGTTTGATCGTTAGCTATGTCAAGCGGGTCAGTTTAATCTGCTTATTATTATGAGTGAAAAGTCCAGGGATTTGTTTTTAGTCGATACCTTCCTACCTAGAATGTTGTTGAGGATGTCCAGGTTTGGGTGAACATCTTTTTGAGCTTCTGAATTTGTTCTTCTGTGTTTTGTTTTTTCTTGGCCATACGAATAATGTGAGTTTAATTTGTTTTTGTATTGTTTGTATTGTTGTTTGTTGCTGGTTTTTTTCTTCAGGTTATGTTTTTTTATAGAGGCTGTGCTTGTGTTTGATTGACTGAACCAAAAAATTTTGCTTGTTGTCATCCAGGGCTGTTTATGGTTAACGATTTTTTTAAGGTCTTCTTTTGTAAGGGGATGATTCGTTGTAATGTTCTGTAAGAAAGTTGTAAGAATTTGCGTAACGCTTTGTTTGGTGGTCATGTTCTGTATTATAATGTTCCCGTGATTCAGGGTTGAGGTCTACGGTGATTAAATGTGCGAATGTGTGGTGTCGCTGTAGTCACGTTTAAGTGATTTTTGTTTGTGGCTGCCTATGCTTAAGTGATGTAAGCGAGGACTATTGGGAAGTGATCTGTAGTGTCAGGGACAAAATTCCCGTGTGGATCTGTGTCATGAGTTTGGTGTTAATGTTATCAATGAGCGTGCTGTGTTATCGTAATTCTTGTAGTCTGTTATTTAGGGATTATAATAAATTTGCAAGTGATGTGTTACTAAAGTCATTAAATGTTTGGCTGAGTGGAATAATTGAGAAGATTGACATTAAAGTCACCGACAATATAGCCATCACGTTGTGGTTTATTTTTAGTTCATTGAGAAGGATTCTCGGAAGCTATTGTTAAAATTGTTGGATGGTGTGTTCATCAGTCTTAAAACTCCAACATTTGTGTTTGGGTCTATGTGTGGGTGTTATTGTGAGGTCGATGAAAAGTGAGTCAAATTCTGTTTCTGGTGTTGTGTCGATAGTTTTAAGAGAGGTGATTTTTATGTAAAGACAAATTCCCCTTCCTCTGCCAGTGAGATGGCTCCTGGAATTACGTGTAGCCATTAAGTGAGGTGGGCGATTGTGTGTCAGTAAGTATTTTCTGCAAATGCTAATACAGAGAAAGTGGTTTGAGGTGATCACGGTAGTTAGTGATTTTCTTCATATGATTTGTGATACTACGGCATTTGAAATGGATATGGAAAATGAGTTCGTGCTTGATGTGTTTTAATTAGTGTTTTAAAGCTGTCGTCAGTGTTGTCAGAACCAGAGTTGTTTTTGGGTGTGGTTGAAGGATTGGTGGGTCAATTTTTTTGGAATGATAGGTGGGTCGGTGAGTATGCGGATTGATGCAAAGGGAATTAAGTGATGATGTTCAATTCAGGGTTGTGAAAATTCATGCATGATGATGCGCGAAAGTCTTCGTCATGAAGCTGGTGGTTAAATGGCAGTTCGTATTAGCAGGGCATGGCAGACTGAAAGAATAGGTCAAAGGAAATAATAGCGAGGGGTTATAAGAGAGAGAGAAAAAGACGAGAATGAGAGAGTAGTGGTGAGAGAGAGAGAGGGGGTAACTTGAGAGAGGGTTGGATGAGGTAGTTGAAAAAGGACTAAAGTTAGAAGAGATCAAATAGAAACCGGGTTATAACAAGTGAAACAATACCCCTGTAGACAAGATGTGTTGACAAGTCAGAGAAGACTAAAGCAATAACGACACGGGACAGAGTAAAAACGAATAAGGGGCTAAGAATACAAATTACTAAGATTATTTCATACAAAAACTTGAGAACGCGATGTACAAGAAAATTACTTTACTTTATTATAAATTAACAGAAAACCAGTGAGAAACTTCTAAGTAGTTAACAAAAACAGGAAAGGGCTTAATCCAAATCTATCTACAGAACAAGGTATTTAAAGATAACGTTTATTTTTAAAAAAAGCCAAATTTAAAAAACAAAAACTCCAAAAACCATATAATTGTATTTAGGACTTGGATGAGTACAAACTATACTTTTTTTCAATTCCTTGTACAAGAAACTTTGGTTACCCTTTTTACATCAATTCAACATTTTTCTCATGTTTTGACCCCTGTATTATGAATTTTTCCTTTCTCCCCCCTCCTTGATTCCTCCCACACTTTCTCGCAGGGCACGCCGCCGCTAAAATTTTTATTAACCTTCATAGAAGACAAGCCACTGAGAAATGATGCTCTGCTTCTCCACGGTCACGGAAGTGCCCCAAATGTCCCAACTAAGTCTTAAACAAGCAATCTTCTTCATTATTTTAATTAACTAACAATCTATAAAAATATACAACATGGAAAAAATGGGGAAAGTTACACTTTCCAAGTTGCCTTCCACGAACCTCGGTAATGTCGATTTTTTGGGGGTCGTGGGTTTTCGCTTCAGAAGTCCCAGTCCCTGGGCTTGGATTTTAGTACACATGTATAGGTTGCATAAGGTAGTGTCAAATTAAATTTGACATCTCTGTAACTGGAATTCAGCCCAGAATAAGAAAGAATGGAGACTATAAATTATAATATTTTCAGTCTTTTCTTTTTATGAAGTGCAAAATACAATTTCTGATAAACACCCATATCAACGTTCAACCGGGATGGGTAGAAGTTGGCGTACGCTATGTTAGGGTCACTTTCTGTGAGTATCTGTTCCCGTGTTCAGTGTTGAGTCTACGGTTTATTAAATTGTTGCGAATGTGTGATCACCTCTGTAGTCCCACGTTATGGTTGTTGTTTTGTGGCATTCTTTCTGCTTAAGTGATGTAACGAGGAATATTGGGAAGTGATCTTTAGTGTCCAGTGAACAAAATTCCCTGGTTTGGAGTCTGTGTGCAGTGGAGTTGGGTGATAATGTTATCAGGATCGTGGCTGTGTTTTGCGTAATTCTTGTAGGTCTGTTAATTTTTAGGTCTAAGAGTTTGCACGTGATGTGTTAATAAAGTCATTAATGTGTGGATGAGTGGAATAATTGAGAATGACCATTAAATCACCGAACAATATCGACAATCACGGTTGGTTTTTATTTAGTTCCGTGAGAAGCTGCTCGAAGCTTTTGTTAAAATTTTGGATTGTTGTTCATGCAGTCTGTAAATCCTCCAACATTATGTGGTTTGGTCTATTGTTGGTGTTAATGGTTAGTTCGAAATGAAAAGTGATCAATTCTGGTTTCTGGGTTGTGTCGATGGTTTTGTATAAGGTGATTTTTTATGTAAAGACAAATTCCCCTCCTGCCAGTGAGTGCTCCTGGAATGTACGTGTAGCCCTTAATGAGGTGGTGACTGGTGTCAGTAAGCTATGTTTCTGAAAATGCAAGACAGAGAAAGAGTGGTTAAGGTGATCAAGGTAGTTAGTGATTTCTTCATATGATTTTGTGATACAAAACGGGCATTTAAATGGAATATGGAAAATGAGTCCTTGCTTAGGTTTTATTAGTGTTTTGAAGCTGTCGTCAGTGTTATAGCGGGAGTCCGAACCAGAGTTGTTTTGGGTTGTGGTGAAGGATGGGTGGTCACATGTTTGAGGAAATTGGGGTCCTGTGAGTAACGGATTGCTGCAAAGGGAATTAAGTTTTGATGAGTTCATTTAGTGTGGTGAAAAATTCAATTAATGAGGCGCGAAAGTCTTCGTCATGAACTGGTGGTTAAATGGCAGTTCGTATATAGTCAGGGCATGCTATGAAAAGATAGGTCAAAGGAAAATATAGCGGAGGGGTTTATAAGATAGAGAAAAGAGAGAAATGGAGAGAGAGTGTGAGAGAGAGAGAGGGGGAACCTTGAGGATGGGTTGGGATGAGTAGGTTGAAATGAAGAAGTTAGAAGAGGAGCACTGAGAAACCGGGTATATAATAGTGAAACAATACCTGTAGACAAGATATGTTGACAAGACAGACAAGACTAAAGCAATAAAGACAATGACAGAGTAAAAACGAATAAGGGGCTAAGAAATACAAATTACTAAGGATTATTTATACAAAAACTTGATTACAGCAGATGTACAAGAAAATTACTTTACTTTATAGAATTAACAGAAAACAGTAAGAAAAATCTTAAGTATTACCAAAAACAGGGAAAAGGGCTTAATACCAAAAAATCTTATCTACAGAAAAAGGTAATTTAAAAGATAGCCAGTTAGGTTACTAATATACTGTTAAACAAAAATACCAAAAACCAATATAATTGTATTTAGGACGTGATGAGTACAAACTATACTTTTTTTAATCCTTGTAACAAGAACACTTTGGTTACCTTTTTACAGCAATTCAAGCATTTTTCATTTTGACCCCTGTATTATGAATTTTCCCCCTCCTGGATTCCGCCCACACTTTCTCGCAGGGCACCCCCGCTAAATTTGTTAATTAACCTTCATAGAAGACAAATCCACTGAGAAATGATGCTCTGCTCTCCACGGTCACGGAATTGCCCCAAATGTCCCAACTAAGTCTTAAACAAGCAATTTTCTCATTATTTAATTAAGCTAACAAATCTATAAAAATATACAACATGAAAATATGGGAAGTACACTTTCAGTTGCCTTCCACGAACCATCGGTAATGTAGAGTTTGGTGGTCGTGGGTTATTAGGCTTCAGAATGCCCAGTCTGGGCTTGGATTTTAGTACATGTATAGGTTGCATAAGGTAGTGTCAAATTAAATTTGACATCTCTGTAAACTGGAATTCAGGCCCAGATAAGCAAAGAAATGGAGAACTATAAATTATAATTTTTCAGTCATTTTCTTTTTATGAAGTGCAAAATACAATTTATGATACAAACAACCATATCAACGTTACACGATGATACAATGTTTCACGATGTATGTACATGTACATAGAGTATATCTGTGATGCAAAGTATTCATTTTGTCCCCACTGCATTTGCCTTTGTAAAAATGAATAATGAAAGAGTCCCCTCGACCCAAATTCAAGGGCATGCAACAGGAACCAATGACCCAACTTTCATAGCCATAGTATACTGCCATGTTCGATACAACAACAATTTATTCTTACTTCTTTCTATAGCTACGCTATGTAGTTAGGCAAAATAGTATGATCAAGACAGCGTTCATTTGCCAAATGCCATGGAAATTGACAACAGCAAACATGCATGACGTATTGCGCTCTCAAATACTTTTTCTTTATTAGGTGATTTTTTGAAAGAAAAGAGGTAGAATCTGGGTCATTATTACTATCGGTGAAAATCGTCGAGTCATTGGCATACATGCAATTATGGCCTGATCCCTGAAATTTTGAAAAGGATTGAGTTTTGGTGTTTAAGTCATAGACTTTCTTTATATATGGGACCATAATCATTGTGTTCCTTTCCTATATTTATGAGATCATACCAATAACAATTGCCTTTGAACCGTTCCTAAATGTGAGCAGTAACTTGGAACTGTTCCAAACCCGGGGTTCCAAAATGCCAGCATGTCCAAATTTCGCAATCTTCTGCATTAGTGCCATTCATGATCAGCAATCCGTAGCGTATCTGGAGTTTATCACTTTTTTCTCTCTTCGTGCGTCTCGTTAGTGCCTTGTGATTTATTTCTTTTTCAGTGAACAAAACCAAACAAATCACAAAGTACAAAATAAAAAACAATCGAAAACCATTAATAATCCGCACTGAAGCAGCTGAATACACTAAACTACAGAATTTAGTATATGAGCAGCAAAAATAAACCAGGAGCAGATTTAGTTTTAAAGGTTTTAAATGTGGAAACATTTCCCCTGAAATGCATTTATCACCATTCCGATTTTTGATGATACTAATGTCATTCTTTAGTATATATTCGGCTTTTGCTGTAATTTGTGGCGGATTTAGGACACAATTTTTATAAATTCTGTGCCTCATAAGATTCTACACACTTGTATATAAACACTCTCAACATTATGAATCACAAGATAGCCGAATAAAATTTTGACTAATACCCTTTTAATAAACAAATTAGGCTGGCCTACGACCACAGTCACTTTCATGTGATTTTAGAGACCTATAGGGGGTCTATTCCTTGTAAACTTAAAGTAAAGAGGCCTCACCATTTTTTCTGATGTAGCTGAAAGTTAGTGGTTCATCCTTCATCAGAGACTGCAACAAAAACATTTTGCACCGTCTTACATATTTTTAAAATTCGGAGATCAATAGAGGTCAATGGGGTTGACCTCGTCTGTCATTTATCTCAATAAACAAATACAAATGAAAGTGTCAACTACTTTTGCTGCAATCCCTGTGGAAAGGTTAATAATTTGAGACCATTTTTAAAGAAATCGGTGCAATACTAAAGATTTAACCTTTGGGGATGACCTTTGACATTTGACAAATTGTCTTATACCTCGGTAACCATGCCTTGTAGGTAGTACAAACTGTACCTTTTTTTAATCCTTGTAACAAGAAGAACACTTTGGCTACCTTTTTACAGCAATTCAAGCATTTTTCATTTTTGACCCCTGTATCATGAAAAATATGGGAAGTACACTCATACCTGACACACATTTGCGTCTCTTTTAGTTGCCTTCCACGAACCATCGCAGATGGTAATGTAGAGTTTTGAGGGTCGTGGGTTATTAGGCTTCATAATGCCCAGTCTGGGCTTTGGATTTTAGTACATGTATATAGGTTGCATAAGGTAGTGTCAAATTAAATTTGACATTTCTGTAAACTGGAATTCAGGCCCAGATAAGCAAAGAAATGGAGAACTATAAATTATTAATTTTCAGTCATTTTCTTTTTATGAAGTGCAAAATACAATTTATGATACAAACAACCATACTAGGATAGTTTCCTAATGTTGTAAGGAACAACATATCAATAAGCACAAGGGGGACTCTTGGGGACTTTTGATACCTTGCTTCTCACAACATTTGGAAACTATCCTGGGTCATTCCATGCCAATTCAACAAATCGAGTACACCACCTCATGGATTTCTTTCTTTTTTAGTGTATTGAAAGATATTCATGTGAAACT
>JAMKCH010005499.1:0-34468 GCA_023653785.1 Ophioderma brevispina
AGCTCTGGAAACCAACACAACTTTGAGGTCATAGAGAGAGTGAACCGTCAACAGATCATCTGTGAGCCCAACTTACCTGCAGGTATGGAATTGTTCCTAACATAGATCTCGACACCTGTAAAAACGAATATAATATTTTTGTTGTAAAATTCATCCTATCAATTATACTGAATTGGCTCAAACATACAGCACAGTAAAATCCTATGTGCATGGGTGCCAATACGTTGATATACTTTGCGAACTCTCTACTAAGGGGTTCCCAAAAGATAAGTTCCCCCTAAAATTCGAGGACATTTGCACAACATTTACGCTCCCATAGCATCTGTACTGCTCGGACACAGCGCCGCCGATTCCGTATCCGCATCGCTAATTGGCCGGCTATTCTTAGACATGCGCTCCGTCATGGGACTTCCCAGCAGCCAAACGCTGTGTTAAAGGCTCTGCGATTGGCTTGAACAAGGAATGAAAAAAAAAACGGTTTCGCGGTACCCTGGATATCGCGAAATCGACGAATCAGGTGGTCGGTCTGATGTTAGAAACGGGTTCCTCACAAAAAGACCCATTAGCTCACTAGTTTTTGAGTGCCTGGAGTGTGGCATGACTTGACAGCAGCAATCATCGATAATTAAGCCAGCTGATAAGGTAAGAAAAATGCTTGTATGGATCGTATTTTTCACGTTTTTTCGTCTTTTTTCAAAAATAAACCTACATTATAAACTAGTCACTTAAATAGACAATTTAGTTAGGAATTACAAAAAATCCGAATCAACGCTCTCTGACCGGGTTCGAATCACTGTGTGTACGTGGAGTTTCCCACCCTCAGCCGATTATGATGTTGTTGATAACTCCCTAGCGCAGTGAAAATTTGCCAAGGTCGCGGTGGCTCAAATTACTTTCTGACCGTGATTCAACAATGGCCGGCGCTGTGTGCCAAGACGACACGTAAATGGTGTGTTTGTTACATAACTTCACATAGAACTGGATGATTTGAAAATTTAAAGTGAGTTTTGAAGAGAGGAAACATTTGGCTCTGCCACAGACGTCGTTAATTTAAAAAAAAAACACTTTTGGCATCAACACACACTCCCCTTTCCAAAAATGATGTCAGAAAAAGCGGCACTTTACCGTATTCAAGGTTTAAAGTCAAGAAAGTTTCAATTTACAACGACTTCATTTCCTTTATATTCATTGAGGTCTGAAGTAAATAAGCTTAAAACATGAACACATAGGCAAACAAATGAACAAACAGGACAAATAAGCAGAAAACAATGAGATGGGATTTGAGTAAACACCACTCGAAATGTGAAGCAAATCGACACATAAAGGAGAACTGTCTCAACGCGGTGGAATTATCCAGCGAGCATGGAACCACATTCATCAACAGAACATCAGTAAATTGGTAAACAGCATGTGTAAACACTAAAATGATGTCATCAATGCAGATGGAGGAAACATTGAATATTGAGTCTCACCTTGAATTACAAAACAATTAAGCTTATTTTGATTTGAAACAGGCATTTCAAACATACCTCTTTCTTTCATAAACGCAATAATGCAAAGAAAAATGACTCTTTAAAGCTTACACCTCATTCTTTATTTTCCTGCATGTTTGTCTTGTTTATCTGTTTGCCCATGCGTCAATGTCTTTAGCTTATTTGCCTCAAGATCGCAATGAATATGGATATAGAATCATTTTGTTAAGTGTTAATTTCTTACTTCAGACCTTTGAATACGGTAAAGTGCCACTTTTTCTGACAACATAATTTTTGGAAAAGGGAGTGTCGTGCAGAGCCTACTGTTTCCTCTCTTCAAAACTTTTTAAATGTTTCCAATCATCCAGTTCTAAGCGAAGTTATGCAACTAAATGTCCTTGAATTTTAGGGGGCAACTTATCACAAAATAATGCTGAGTAGACTTTCCAGTCGATTGTTATCTTAAGTTCCAGTAAAAAATGGGCAACCCCCTCTCTCTTGTATGAGCTCTCACAGAATCAAAATAATTGCCCGTGTACAAATGTATGTTCAAAATAACACTGTTTTAAAAAGTGTACAAACTGATGCTTATTGTTTTCAAGTCATGGAATTGGCGCTTCCTTAAAATGTATCACTAAATCTTTATTTGTTCGTTTGTTCGTTCGTGGAAGTCCAAAATCACAGTGGAAGATCCGTCTCCAACCAGCCAACAGTCTCACCGCCCAGGCCGATCAGGCCCGGGACCCGCAGACCTCAAAACCATCCACGACGTGGCCAATGGCCCGTAGCCCTCCACAATCGCAGCCTGGCGAAAGCTCCGCGCCGACCTCACGAAGGTAGTGCCCTGCACGGCTAGCGGCCAGCCCCGAGACCGCGCGAGCTCGACGCCACGGCCTCCAAGGTCAAGGCCACCGCTCTCGTTCGCGCACTACTGCCCCACACACTGCCCCCCATGTTCAAAATGTTAGGACGACCATTGTTCAGGACCATTACCCGACACCGATCCAGGATGGCCAACAGGAGAACCCGCCAACAGCAGTGTCATTGATTATGGGAAGCAATGCATGCGATTCCATGGACCCCCCACTGATCCTCAAAGGGCGCTGGTGGGGAGTACAAGGTCAACCATGTTGATCACACCTCCGGTGAGTTGATCTTTTAGATTCTCCCCAAGGTCTGCAGGAGCCATGTCCAGACCAGAATTGAATTATTCCACAGCGGTCGCCAGAAAAGACAAACCAACCGACAGCCTCATTGCATTACTAGAACGACATTAATATTTGTGAGCGACTCCACACCGTGCAGATGGCAGCACATGCCAAGCAGCCAATCATTCCAAAGCACCAGTTGACACGATGCAACTGCAAAGTGCCGAAGACGCAACCCCCTCGAGCCCCCCCCCCCCCCCGAGCAACTTACACGAGACTGCGCCGCAAGCAGCGACTGCCCCGGTACGCTGACCGAAAGAAAAGCTGCGGTCCACCATGACGCCAAGGCACTTCGGTTTTTGGGTCGTGTGACAGCCTATCTCCCCACCATATAGAAAAGGAGATCCCGGTCTGCCTATAAGCCGGCCTGTACAAAAAATCTTTGTCACCACAAATACGCGCTATTGGGGGATTCGTGTTTATACGAAACACGCGAAAAGGAAGCTAACAAGTCCTGTGCGTATTACCGTGAAGCGTCTACCAGTGGTTGCGTAAGATGTTTGCATGGCACAAGATTCCTCCGCCTTCCGATCACATTTGTAATGGTTAGAGTGGCCGTGGTTTGGCCATAATCATTTCCCTCATTGTAATTGTTAATCTTTATTATTGTGTGTATGATGGGGAAATCATTAAAAACAATTATGATGAAAAATGTGTTTCCTCTTCTTTCCCTTCCCCTCTCTCTTCCCTCACATGTCACCAAAAACATATGATTACATTTTGGGTATAAAATTTGATTGGAATGAACCCATTTTTGGTTGTGTAATGAGGTTGCAAAAATTTGGGTGAGACGTAGCAGAGCCCAATATTTTAAAACTCAAACGAGACCCTAAAATTGGTCGAAAATCAATCCGATTTTGTTTTGAATTAGTTAGGTCGGCAAAATGTGAATTAATTGGCCGTGTGTGTTTTTAATTTGGTCGAAGAAGGAAACCACAGTTGTAAGACGTTTTGTTCACGACGTTCAAAAGGAAACATTTCCAAGCCTTAAATTTCATTGTTCATGAGGGAAATTGAAATTTCTTCCGTTCTGATAACAAAATCCCTTTGATAAGTGTGTGTGTGTGTGTGTGTGGGGGGGGGGCATGTTGTCGATCGGGTCACCCACCTTAATGAAGAACATTATAATCTATAAAGATTAAATGGTGTATAATTGATAGCCCACTTGGCCACAGAGCTTTTGGAGGATTTTTTTTCCAGAAATACTATCTGTTAATACAGAATAAAGGTCCCATTAACCATCGCCCCAACAGAGCCCCACAACTGAAGGACGTAGCCCCGCATTTGATCATTAAAAAAATGGTGTAACAATGGCTTAAAAATTAGGGTAATATGTGTTTTATATTTACGGAGCCGACCCGTCGTGCGTTTATTTCTTTGTGAAATGCAATGTCTTTTTCCCGTAGAACAGCAATATTATTACTGGATGTGCTATAACTCCCCGTTTAAGAGGCAAACGGACAAATACTTTTGAAAATAAATGGCTGACTATATAAACCAGTTTATCTACTTTCTCCGTAAAAACGGGAAATTTACGGGTATTTTCAGGAATTCCCTCCATTTTTTGTTTTAACGTATACAGTTTTAAAAAAAACAAAAACGGCTCTGTTGAACAAAATCGTTTTGTCCTTATTGTGGAAGTGTCACTGGCTGTTAAGGCTTTTATATGTGTGTTGCAATAATATTAGTACATTCAGCATCAACTTCACCGAACTTAATAATGTTTTTATCCATGAGGGCCTTATAATATTTGCAAAGAAACTCAACTGTAGACTACAGTGTAAAATTACCCACCTATACACCTGAAATTTATTGTCAATAGTAAAAAAAAGGCTATAGATACCGTAATTTTGCGGGTATTTGGAAATCCGCAAAGTGTATTTTATTTTTAAAAAAATTTTCAGGGCCTATGATGACTATTCAAAACTGTCGCTTTTATTCATTTTAAATAATGTCAAAAAAAGAAAAAAACTAAAAAATCAATAAAACTCAAAAACTTAAAAAACACAAAAACACAAACAGACAAAAAATAAAAAAAATAAAAAAAATGCAAATTTTTAACAGTTTTGACCAGGGTTTTAGTGTAGATTTTAACAACAAACTGTAAATTTTACGGGTACACATGTAAAAAAGTTCTACATATTAGTGGGCGTCAGTGTTCTATGTTCTCAAAACTCTGTATAACTAACTTAACGAATAATTTTAGTGTTTTTATGTTTATGCTTTTTTTACGTTTTCAATATAACTGACGACTTTTACCGTATATTGTTGGCAGAAATGGACGTCGTATACTGTAACATTTACATTTTTTTTCACAAAAGTCCCTGTTCGCTAAAAACTCCGGTTCCCCTTTTTCTATAGGCCATCCTTGAGGACCAAACTTGCCGAGTGTTTTGTGCTTACAACTTTATAGAGGATTGCTGACATAACCTGTCTTGTAACTTTTTTTTCCTTTCAAATCACTTTCCCTATCCAAACGGGGGGACGTCAATTAGCTCGGCCCGACTCTAGAAAGACAAGACCGCGTGATTATGTAAAAAGCATGTCGACGGGACCCAGAACTGAAGCCGGGTCGGGCCTTGCACCTCCAGCTTCTCTACGTGTGAACTCTATAATGATAATTATCATAAATAAACAATCGATATGCTTTTTTTTTTTTTGTCGACATAAAATACAAATCATGAAACGGGGGGAAAAATAATGGGAACGATGTATGCGGGGGGGGTGCGTAACCGCACATACCGCGTTTGCAAGTTAACGAACGCTGAAGACGCTTTCAACGCATACGCTAACGGGAAAATTTCGAAACGACGCGTAAATCATTTGCGAACCATTAACGAATACCCCCCCCAATAGCGCGTCCATTCCGGACAAACAATTTCGCCCAGACCGGGATCTCCTTTTCTATATCTGGTGACATCCTCCCAGAGTGATGCCAAGCTCTCCCCTGCGCATTAGACGGTCCTCCAGGTCTCGGCTTCTGCTACTGATTCAGGGACAAAGACCTAAATCAAACTTTTTTATTTTATTTGGAAAACACGTGCATCAATATACAAAACAATCAAAAACTAAAAAATCTTAAAAAAAAATCAGATATCACTGGGTCCTCCCTGGACCTTGGACATTGCCTTACTGGGCCAGTTCTCGTTAAAAAAGTGTGCAAGTTTGGGCTCCAAAAGGACGAAATATCAACATTAAGGAATTCCTGAAAATCATGAAAATCGTAAACTTTAAATATTCTCAGAACACGGTACAATGCATGGCTATCTAAAATATATCCGATTTTTTTAGTTGATTGCTAACTTTTCACACTTACCTGTAGTCACGTATCTGTCGTAACGTCTCTGTTGTGGGTTGATCCTGTTTGTCTTACTTCTTGCTTTGTCTTTATTAAAGTACTTTTGTTCACCTCCTTCTGCTCTACTCCCTTTCTCATTTGGATCCCTTCCGGCTCACTCAAGCATTGTTTGGTTATTCGGACTTTTATATGTATCATCACGGTGTATTGCAAAGAGCGTATTAAGCAGAAGGGAGGTAACGGTATCTGGTCGCGGTATGAACGTACCAGGAGGGATTTGCCTTTTCTTCAAATTACGTGATGAAGTGCTGGAATTGTTACGTTGAACCCAGATTTTTATGCAAACCTGTATAATAAAATATAACATTGACAAAAAGAAGAAGAAACAATTTCTCGATTTATCACATATTGGAACATAGAGGTATTCAGCTTTATTTTTAGCAATTTTGAATCCATTCGAATTATGGTAAAGTATCTGTCTGCAATATTGGCGACATGTTCTCAGAGAACTCTTGCTCTTACGAAACTTTAATAATCCAATATTAATCTGTTTTAAACTTACAATTAAGTGCATAATAGAGGCTGATAAAACTGCACTTCGCAATGCTTGTGTATTGCTCTCTTTGTAACAATCAGGGACCCATTTTAAGAATGGATTTGGGCTGCGACATGGAGAAAAGCAAGAATTTGCATCTTTAGGCCTTATTTTGCTTGATACTTTCTCATCCGGTTACAACATCTATCCGGATCATTTTTTTTGAAATCATAACTCCTAAGTAATAATTTATATTTGTAACGGGAGCCGAGGTCGGGGTAGACAAGCTGGTCACTGTGGGGTCTTTTTGGGGGGGCCGGAAGCCCAACAATGCACTTTGGACATAGAATATTGCACAACTTAAAAAATGCGAATCACAATTTATATCATCCACTCACTCAACAATTTTTCAGGCCCTTTTTTTTTTATCAAAAGTTCTGAGATCTCTGCTGGAACCCCGAAACATCAAATTACAAAATGGTCTTTGTCACATCATTGGATATGTGTCATATCATGGTAGTAATCAGATCACGAACAAATCCTAGTCCGAGTATCATAGCAGCTCAACTAGCAAGATCCCAAAACACAGGCAAAATTGACAGCAACATCATCTCCACATTGGAACCCTAAAAAAAGTGAAAGGAAAATTACCATGTGTTAGCATGGCCACCACAATACCTAATCCTAGTCCCTATAACATTAAACTAGGGACTTGGATGGCACGAGGACCCTGAGGATTTCCATCCATCGTACAACAATGGCTACATACAACAACCAATTCCCACCTCTCTATCTCATCCGCTCCAACCCTCAACCTCTAAAACCATACATTCCACACTCCTCCTCGCTCCTACTCTTCACCCTTCCTCCTCTTCCCAACATAACACCGTCTTTTTCTGTGTATTTTGACTGGTGGTGGACCTTACTAGTCCCCCTATACAACTATTCTTTTAAAAATATACAAACATTATGAACCAATTGTAACCTCCATGCAACCTTGTGTTTTGGGAACAACTGCTCTATGTCGCAACACTGGCTAATCCCCGTGATATCTCCATTACCAACAACCTCACCATTATACATGCTCCAATACACTCAAATCCACAATTCCCCCACGATCTATTCCTTCAGTTCGACAAAACAATCTATCGCCATATTTTGAAAGCAATCATCGGATACTTTGGGCCATGATACGTACGCGATTTAACGATCTTTTCCGTGGCTACAGCACTGGGGATCACTTCCTTCCCTTCAACTAAAATTTTTAAAATACTTATGTAAAAGCAGGAAAAGCTGTATCCCCAAATGAAAAAAAGGCAATTATTAGAAAATAAATAAACTGTCAACTTCAATTTACTCTTCAAATGTCATTACGCAATATGTACACTATAACTCAATCGAACAATATAGCTAAATGATATTCAACAATCAACCCAAAAACACTTCAATCTGTTTCTCATCTCACAGATAATGCGGTCTATTGTTACCGACTATTTACTGCCCTTCCCCCACATTGTTTGAAAAGAAGTTCAATCTATATCGGTGTATGACTTCCCCGTATGGCCTAGGATCTGTTCCATAACTTAAAAAGGGTAACATACTCCCTCGCTTCTGATTTTTAAAAATCTTAGTTCCGCTGAATACCATTGCCTTTCTTGGTAATTGAATAGAAATGGGTTTTTTTCATGATTTTAAAGACAATAAACTTGCGGATTTATGTTATCCCAAATCGGTCAGACCCTTGTTATGTCTTTTCTTTTTTCATGAATTTTGCCCCTTTATTTTCTTTTTCGACAAAAATTATTAAATCATATTGGTCCAAAGTTCTGAAACACACAGAGACTCTCAATTATTTTATCGCGAACGAGAAAAGAAGCTAACTCCCCCCAATGCAAAGCAAGACGTATCAATCATTCAAAATCTGTTCAACTGATGCACAATGTAAAAGAATGTGAAATGTGTGTTCTGGGGGCCGATTAGTGAGTATCATAGCCCCATTTGTTCGCTGAGCATGTTGAGGTTCTGTCTATCCATTGTCCACAGCTATTCCCTAGAAATAAATTGCCGTTACATTTTTTATTTCTTTTTCTAAATAAATGTGCACTCCCTTCCCTTTCACATGTGGGAGAAAAGCTTTTCCTGTTTTAAAATAATTTTTTTTAATTTTAGCCAAGGAAATAAGTCATGAATCCCGCAGTTCTGGGTTACTCCCCTCCTCTTTAAGGTTACCATTGCCCCCATTTATCATTTCCCATTGTCTACTGGTGTTACACCAAGCCGGGCGTTGGTCCCCCCATTTCCTTTTCCACCCGTACACTTTTCCTCGTCCTCACCCATTCACGCCCCTTTTTTTTTTTTACTGTTTCTTGGCGGGTTCTGCAGCAATTGCCAATCTATTATCAATTTGCTAATAAATAGTGGGGAAGCCCTTATCCAAATTAACAGGTTGTTGCGCCTAATAAAATGGAAGCATTTAATTCAAAAGAAACAGGGGGGGCTGGAAGTAATTTATTGATTTTATTCCAAAGGACTAACAAGAAATATATGAATAACCTTCCAAACTCTTGATCTTTATTATCGAACCAACCCTAGGAAGACCCCTTTTTCCCAAAACTAACAATTACCAAAGACATCTTGTGTTTGACCTACATATTCAAATACAAATTTTAGAGGAAAGGAGCTATTTTAATAATTCAACATCTCAAAATTAATACATGCATTCATAGGTGCTTCTCTTAACCACTTATCATTCACATCTGTTCAGGTGGATAGTCCTACCATATCATGTCACTATAACCATCAGCCTTTGAGGAGTCATTTACCAGCCTACACAATTTAACAGTAATACCATTTATACCAAGGCCTACAGGGTCCATCTTACATGATTTTGGGGCCATTATCATTAAATTCATAGGCTTCAATTAGCGCTGATCATTTACTTACGTCCCATATAGAGTGATGAGTGATACGTGGTGAGTGTGGGATTGTGTGATAATTGATGGGTGACGGATGGGTGGAATGGGTGATGAGGAATGTGTGAAGAATGGTTGGTAGGCGGAAAGGAATGTGTATGAATGGGTGGGTGGGTGGATAATTATTTGTGAATTGGGTGAACGTTTAGTAAATAGTGAATGATGTGTGAAAAATTACAACAAACCTTAAATTTTCAATATACAATTGTTGTTTACATTTAGACAAACATGTAGGCCCCGGTAGAGAAAACGCCCAAATCGACATCCACATCTTTATTTACATAATTAACCTTATCTAGCCTATTAATTTCCAACCACTAGGACTAACTCCAAACTTAAATGAATTTTGAAATATTATTTTATTATTTTTATTTATGAGGACACTTAATTTTTATATATCGTTTATTATTTATTTAAAAACCAACCCACCGCAACCGCATTCCAGAATTGAATTAGTCTCCCGTTTCCTTTGCGCAAATACACAAACTACCAAATCAGCAGTACTATAGTTTTAACCTAAGCGCATGCGGCCGTTTCCGCCATACTAAAACATCAATCAATGACACATGCAATACTGAAATCGCGCCATGAAATATGCAAATAATTGCAGGAACAAAATCGCGTACCAAGATGTCGGCCTACCTATTGCTAATCCACGCAGCGATCACCATAAACAAAGCAACAACACGCATGATATATGCACAAATGAAAAATCACAAAGAAGAAATTCAATCTCGCAATTTGCACAGTTTCTAACTAGCCCATTTCACGCAACAGTGCCGCTTCTACTTCAAAATGACCGTAGATTCTGTAGATCAGCATAAACTACTCACTTCTAACATCAATCGAGAGAAAAGTGAATTTTGACGACAATTTCGTGAAGGCCAGAATGAAATCTTGCTCACCAAAGCAATTACTACACAGTGAAAAACAACAACTCGTGCATGGTGTCTCATTAGGGCCTAAAGTCACTAAAATCACATTATAGATGCACCGATGGCATACCTAATACGGTTACAATTGACACTCACCCAAGTTCTTCTACACACAGGTAGTCAATACACCTAAATATCAGCGAAAAACTGGCCAAATAATGTTATTCCTTTTACAATTTGCAAACTCGGAACACGGCCGAACTTCTGCTGTACACTTCCTGATTCGACTTGCGCATGCTATAAAAAAATCCAAGCTTAAAGGTGCACTATATGTTTTTTAACTCCATGTGAAATAGTCACCCTAATACAATAAAATTTAAGACTAAGGTGGATGCAATATTCTGTACGCTTCCATTCCCGTAACATACTCATAAACATTCATTCTTAAGGCGGGCTCTGTATTTAGTCAGGAACTTAGTCAAATGGCAGTTTTGAGAGTTTTTCATGTTAATTGCATTAACGTTTTCTTTCCATATATTTTTAACAGAATATCTATATATATATATTATATTTAGTGTCCTCATATTTTGTTCTTTTACTTTTAATATGTTACCGGCATTTTGACACAAAAAACAATCACATGTGCTGAACGCCAAATGGGGGCGGGCTATTTCGCGTATTACGCAATAGGGTCTGTGTGCTATTTGGCGCGCGCGATTGTAATGAGCGAATCAGAAAAACGCCTGATGCATCATTCGATTTATGAACGCGACCCATGGTAAACTGTATGCCAATTGTAAAATGGGTTTTTTGCCAGTGAGATGCTTGTTGGCAAACAGAATGGGATTGTAATTGCCACATTGAGCCTAAAGAAATTGTGAATTGGATTCATAAGTATCCACATGAAGTAATTGACTGGTGCAGAAGCAGTGTGACGAAACGAGATTTGAAACAATTGTTGTTTGGAATAGGCTAAGTTTGTAGCGAAAGGGACACACTACTTGAGACAAAATGGCGATTTTCCTGGTTCACCTTTCGGCGATAATTCGTATTTTCGGTCTTCCCCAGTTACGCGAAATCCATATCAGCAAAAGTAAGAAAGAAATGATCGTATAGAGATATCAAAATCTAGGGTCGGTATTTTTATTTTTAATTTGGTTAAAACTCGTGATTTATGTCAAATTGAACAATCTTGGCGTGTTCCAATGGATGATGAAAACGCGGATTTTGGCCTTTTTTGGCAAATTAATTTGATTAAAGTATGGCAGAAATTTGAAAAAGGGAAATACTGACCGACCCTAGAAACTATGGCTCTGGAATACAAAAACGAAAACCAAGGCACATTTTTATAACATTTCTATATTTTTTTCATAGGGAACAAAAAAATGAGTGAAAATCACATTTTATGATTGTCTCAAAATAAACAACATTATTTGGGGGGAAAAAGATGCCATATTGGACTCCTTGAGTCATTTCATTCTCAAATATCTTATACTTTATATATATTGGAACAACATTAAGAAGATACGGCAAAAACAGTTCTTTGAATCCTGACTTAAGGACAGTGTCAACCCTGAGTTCTGCGTATCTATTGGTTTGTCACTTTGCAAATATTTGATTATTGTCTGTAAAAGTATACATTCATAAAGAAAAATTGTGATGAAACCCGATGGTGGCATGTAAACTTTCTGTAATTTTGAGAAAAATACTAAAAAAAACATGATTTTGCCCCAAATGTTTCAGACAGCATAACAAAAACAATTTGAATTTTCATGATTTCTTATTTTTTTTTTAGAACCAAGACAATTTGTCTAGGGATGTTGTTTTTTCATTTTCTTAAAATAGAGCTTAGTTTTCGTAATATAAGGAAAATGTCAAAAAGTTGTGATTTTTAAACTTTCTTTCCAAATTTTTAGTATATATTGAAAATTCTTTAGTTGAAACCGAAAAATGAAAAATTGAGAAAGCCGTCCCTAGAGAAAACCGACTGCTATCGAGGAAAGTTAAACCTTCATTTACTTCGGTTATTTTCGAGTTTCGCTTGTCTGAATGTGCCAAATTTTGCGAAAATTGAACATTGAGAAAATCTGTTTTTTTAGTAAAAGGGACTTTTCACGCCATGTTCAATCTGTCCCTTTCTCAAATACACTTTCTTTGAACTTCAAAATGGACTATGTTGTGCAAGTGATGGAAATATACACTTTAGCCACTATTGAATCAAACATCCTTTGCTCTAACTCCAAAATCAGAAGAAATTGAAACTTCATCTGGTCTAAATTAGGGCTTTGTTTACATTTTCAATATTATTTTTCGTTTTCAAAGATGCGTTCGCGCAAGTACAATAAAACGCCGCACGCTTCATTACGCAGTAAAAAATCACCGCGAGACGCGATGCTGGCGCCTTGCGACTGACGGCGTCAAATGTGGCTTAAATTCGCAGCCGTTAAGACCATGCCTCTTTTTGTGACTTTAAATGGTCAATAGTTGTTTTTTTAAATCGCAAAAAAAATACAGCTCTGGATTTCCTCAGTGGATACCCTTGTTGGTAACGATAGAACACATGTTAATGTTTAAAATGGTGTATAAATCGACGGGGTTAGGAGAGGGGGCTGATGGCAAAAGTGGGAATACGTGAAGGGTAGGGCGGCGAATGGAGAGTGGGGTGGACGAGTATGAGAGAGTGGAATGAGGGAAAGGAGTTGATAGGATCTTGGAGGGGAATAGGGTGTGGTCTTAGAGGTGGAGTGTGGTACGAAGGGGGGGGGGTGTTGTTAAAGAGCGCTAAGATAGTGAAAGAGGTGAGGGGGGTGGTGTTACGAAGGGACTCCTGGTCATTTTTAAAACAAAATTACTCTATAGGTGCACACTACCTTAACAGAGCCACTTAAAGGCCAAAAACAAGCTGCTTTAAACTGTGCTGCTGGAGCGCCAACTAAAAACGCCTTTTTGACACTTTACGGAGAATGGACCTACTGCGGCTGCACACCTTTTTGACGCCCTTATACAAACCAACTTGTCCATGGATTTACAAAATTCAAGATACCACCGCCCGCCGATTTGTTGACTCAGAGATTGAAGTCTTCATACATCTTTTATACCTACCAGCCCTGAAGAGGGTCTACCTGCGCATCGACCCACAAGGTGATGATCATGGGTTTGCGATTTTCAAGTGCCATTGGTGAAAAATTGGCTTACAGTGATTAGGGTCTTTCTGGCAGCAACTGTTTCCAAGACCTCAAAGGAATCGGCAGCTATTCCAAGTGCCTATTTTCCTACGTGGGAGTACTGTGAACGACCCCTTTGGCATATATGAGACGTACATGTTAAAAAGACAGGGTGCCAGGACCGAACCTAGTGGGACCCGTTCCGAAGTTTGCGCTTTCTACTGCATTGCCCATTTGGATGCCTCCAGGACGAATGATCTGTCTCGGATGAACAGCATGAGTATCTTGAGGTAGAGACCGCGGTGCCAGACTATCATATGAAGCTGTAAGATCTATACGACTGCTCCAAACTTCTGCTTCTTCGGAAGGCTGTTTCAATGTCATTAACTAGTCTTGCTATCTGCTCAGTTGTTGATTTACCTTTCGAAATCCAGCTTGGGTGGAGGGGTAGATTTGCCTCGACCGAATCACGATCCTTCCCCTAGTATCAGTCTCTCTAAGCAGCTTCAGGATACCAATGATCTTTGAAGTTCTCCATCTTGAAGGAATAGTTGACGATCCCACGCACGTAGAGGGGAAGAGTTGGAGTTATCGCACAGCTCAGGTGCCATATTCTTCCAGAATTCCTGTATGGATGTTGTCGTTGCCAGGAGCTTTCCATTCTTGAGGACTTTACTTGCTATAGTCCGGTGTGGCAGGAAATATGGTCCGCCGGACTCATATGTCCATCTACACGGTAAAGAATAGGGCCATCGATTCAGTTTGCTCTTCACGCAACATTTAAGTTTCACGCTTTATTCCGTTGTCGTCTATGGAGCCCGACAAGCCACGGACTATGGTCCGGGCGGACCATATCTCCTTTTGACACCGGTGTAAAGAACCGAGAGTCCCCATTCCGAGGGTATCCTCAAAGCGTGACCTTGTAAGCATGTCGTAACGGGCCTTCCCGCTCTGAGGGGCATTTCCCAGTCTTGGGAATTTTCCCTCTCAGAGGGGGCCAAGGCCACTTTTTACCGGTCAGAGGGCTAAAAAACGGCTGATTTTAGGCATGAGTTTTGCAATTTTTTCCCGGCCAAAGTCGTCAGGGGCAACCTGCCCTCCTTTGCCCCCCCTCCCCCCGCCTTTACGCCACTGCCTTTAGACCATATGCATTTGCATAACAAGCTGTACAGTGTCTGAAACAAAATGTTACAGCAATCAAGAGAACATAATATTAATAGCCCGATTGCAAGAGTAAGACACAAATAATTTTTTCATCCATGTATTACGCTCCCACATAACACGTACTAGAACTAAAAGAAACACCACCATTTATGCAACAACTGGAAACCTTGCACAATCAAGTTCGAAAATAACAACACCACCAACTTTCAAAGAAAACGTGATCTTTTACGTTGTAGGTGTCTATGACGTTAAGGTTGAGAGAGATGGTTTTCTCAGCGGGGACATTACAACATCGCTAACAGTATTTGAAGGCGAGTATGACTATCAATTTCACAAGTGAATTGTATTATCCAATGGTGGTTTTTACCCACAGTGGCAATTAAGAAATATATCATACTGTGTTACCTCAACCATTTAAGAGATTGTGCTAATTTGTGTTTATAACCATTGGAATACCATGGTCTATAAAAAGCACAGGCAAATCGTATTAATCGTATACATTGTAGTATAATGCAACAGGTTCTAAAACCAGTAAGCATCACTTTGAGATATAAGCGCACCTTGGCATAAATTGATAAAGGTTGCCCGGAAATGTTATATTCAGCCAAGAGTTGTCCAAAATATTACGTGCATTGCCAGACTAATTGTTAAAGCGGCACTGGCACATTTTCACAAAATATGAAATTTCTTCAATTTGCGCGCAAATGATAGCGTAGGCCATTAGAAGAATAGAGATACATTTTACACATGAAAATAACATACTCAAAAACAGATATAGGGATGTTAATAAGAGGTTAAATAGACACCCGGGTAATTTGTAGGCCAACTTTTACGTTTGCCATAACTTTAATCAACAAATGTGTATATTACATGAATAACATAGACTCGTACTCATTGATATTAACACCATTAAGATCACAGACCGGTAAAACAGGGTGCATACCTTGGGAATCGTGCATACGGCGTGTGTTTCTTGTGTTAAACGCCATTTCCGTCGTCTGCTGAATTAATGTCGCCGGCGACATTAATTATTAAATCTTTCTGTTTACCCATAAGGGCGCTGATTTGGTCTTAGTCATTTCAGGTGAGGGCTAGATAAAAGCTTCACAACCATGCAAAAATATCAATTTTGAAAAACCTCGAGGGCGCACTATTTTTCAAATGTGCCAGCGCGATTTTCTTCAACCAATTTTAAATCTGTTAGTTTAAATCTTTGGTTACAGACGTTCTTATCCTGGAAATGTCTCCCACCGATCTGGACCTTGAGGACGAGACATTCGAATTATTCATGACGACTGAAGACGAAGACGCCTTTGCTGCTCTAAAGGAAGTCGGCACACCATACGCCATTGCCGTGGGCGGTAAGAATTAAAGAAGTATTGATATTTTTGAAATCCTGTAATCGTCTGGCATTTCCAGGCATGATAAGAATCCCTTGTGAGAAACAATTATGTGCTTTTTAAAGCATGAATTCATAATTGTGATTTCGATGTTCTTTGCCTGGCTACTTAAATTCTCTTTTCTTTGCAGATTCCATTCGTCACTTGGGTGAGCAGTTGCTTGTTCCTGGAAAGTTTGCAGATGACGTGGACAACGAGCTTCAATTCCTTGCACCTGTTCCCGACTCTTCCATGCGGGTGCATGTTTGGGGATCGTTAGATGGCATAAATAAACTGTCAATGGGCACGGCGGGTTCTAATGAAGGCTTTCCTCTCACCTTCTGGGCAGAGGAACCGATGTTAACGTCACTACGATTTAATTCCAATGGTAAATACACCTCTAAGTGTATCTATTCATGCTACAGAATTTGCGCTGTACATTGATCTTTTGCCAGATTACACTGTTTGGTTCTGTTTACAAGCTACTAAGTTTCAGCTATATAGATTATGTGAGGCCATTTACTAAATAAACTTTCTTGAAATATTTTTATGTTATATAGGAGCATCTTTAACAGCGCGTTTTGATCTCCGAGTTGCATACAAGAGTCTCACCTCATGCGATGGCATTTTTCAAGACACGACAAAGTTAGGAGAAGGTGCCGAATGCATTTGGAAGGGTCCGACAAGATTAAATGTTGTCATCGGAAGAGGAGATGACCTAATCGTAGTTGGTATGTCTTGTATTGGAACTTATTTCGTTTTTAATGAGAAAGCTAAAATGACACGTACAACTAGGGCAAATGAATGAAGAGGATATATTTAGACTAGAAAACAAAATGGCGTAACTCTTGCATTATGAAGTCGTCTATCACACAAAACACGCATTGGCCGTATTTTATTGGTCCCCCGCCAACTTTTGTTGGCGAAGGGGGACTATAGAAATGCTCCCCGTCCGTGTGTGTGTGCCTGCGTGTGTGTGTGTGTCCCTCGCGATATCTTTGGAACTAAGTAAGTGTGGGTGTCCATCTTCGCAACATATAGGCCCTCAGCTAGGAAGGTTTTATTGCCCCGTCGGAGGTCAGAAGGTTGAGAAGATTATTCTTATCCAAAATTTTCCGCTGAATCCGAAAATCGAAGTCTTGCATGCAGCAGAGGCCGGGTTGTGGGTGAAAAATTGACTTTTTTAAAAAAAAAAAAAAAAAAAAACACAAAACACGCATTGGTCCCCCGCCAACTTTTGTTGGCGAAGGGGGACTATAGAAATGCTCCCCGTCCGTGTGTGTGTGCGTGCGTGTATGTGTGTGTGTGTCCCTCGCGATATCTTTGGAACTAAGTAAGTGTGGGTGTCCATCTTCGCAACATAGATGCATCTTGAGTACGCGTTGGGTGGGATCCAAAGTGGGTCATGGGTCAAAGGTCAAATGAGGTCAAAATATGGTCAAAAATAGGGTTAAATTGCTATAAACCTTGTCAACACGATATCTTTTGATCCAAGCAAGTATGGGTGTCCATCTTTGCACCATATGTGTCGCTTAAGTAGAGTTCGGAGATGGGTCATGTGCCATGGGTCAAAGGTCAAATGTGGTCAAAAATTGCTTTAAAACTTGTCAATTGTGGTAGGATGATGAAACTTGGTGGGTGTGCTCAACATTCGGTGCCGAAAATTTTGAAGGTCTTTTCAAGGTCATGCGGGGTCATCCAAGGTCAAATCCGTATGCATAGTTGTATGGTCATGAAACCTGGTGGGAGCAGTCAACATTTTATGCCAATTTTTTCAAGGTCATTTCTGGGTCATCTGAGGTCAATTCACTGCAAATGGTTGTATGGTCATGAACACGGTGGGTGTAGTCAACATTGATACCAGAATTTTTCAAGGTCATCTGGGTCATCCAAGGTATTGACACTGCTATGGTAAGGGCCTCTGGTTTCCATCACAATCCCCCCTGTGATCTTTAAGTTATGTTACTTTTCCTCCTTTTAACTAACGCGACAAGCGGGGGACCTTTGTGGTTCGAGAACCGCCTTGTTGTTATTTAGATAAAAAGTGGATGGCTTTACGAGTGTGTATCTGTGTGTGTGTGTGTGGGGGGGGGGGGGGGGGGGGTCCTCACGTGTGTCTCCAAGTTTAAGTCGGGGCTGGGCTTATGGACCTATCAAAAGTGGCTTATATATACTGGTGTGTACACTTTATACGAATAAAATAATTACAGTTTTTACATTAAATAATTTTTTTTATGTTGATCAAGGCTTAAAAGAGTCCCCTAAAAATGCAACAATGTGTCAGCATTATTTTAACTCATTCTCTAAATGTAAAAGAGCTAAAAGTCGTTCGTGGAGGGACATCTCTTTATTTGGGAGTGAAGTTCAGTCTTTTAATTGTTGTCGTTGGTTTCAATGGGTCTGAACGGATTAATTACAACCATACTAATACTTTCGAATCTTGTAAGGTGACGAATTGACGCTGAAGGAAGGAGCGGTGCGAACTTTCAAAGAGGACTTTTCGTATCCGGCAACGGGAAGTTTTGCTGTCGACGGGCCTCGAAGAGCAGTCAAAGTAAAGGCTCGCCTTCGTGGCACTGAACGAATCACAAGCTGCGGGGAAGTCAGACTAACGGGTAGGAAATCAAAAGGTGGAGCAGGCAGAGAGAAGACGTATTCATGGAGTGTAAGCAGTAGTGGAACTGTGACTGCAATTGAAGCACTTCTGTCTGGTAAGAGGCGTAAGAAGCTAGAGAGCATTGTCATCCAATCTTTCAGATGTGTTCAAAGTATTCCTGGAGATAGATCTTCATAGAGATATAGGCCTGTAGTTATTATGTTGTTTGCAGTCTGCACATTGTCCGGTGTAAAAGTGACAGACTATTACTTTATTAGGGAGGATCCCACATCCGATTCCTTTTCGCTGGTTCCTTGCACCGCCGTCCTCGGCGCACACAACATCCAACGAAGACTATCAACTTCGTTAGAGAAATCCGATCCCAGATTCAGTGACTATATCATCTATAGAGATTAATATGTTTTGATCACAACAATCAAAATGTTTTTGACATCAATTTAAAATGATTTATCAAAGTTGTTGCAAACGTAAAGAGCCGTTTGTCTGTTGCAGGTTTTACGGGTGCGGATCTCAGGATGGATGGGGCGCTTATGGACGCAGATACAATCTACACTTTTGAGATGACAGCAACTAACTTTCTTGGGTCGTCAGATGTTGATACAATAGAAGTGAGCCGATCAGCTGTAGCTACACCAGAAGTAACCATATTACCAAGGGTGGGACATCACAAATGTTTTGGTTTCTGAAAAGTACGTCCATTAAATGATCAGTTTTCAACGACTCTTTCCAATGCTTTACTGTGTTAATCTAATGCTGAGATAAAAAAAGAAAGAAAAGAACGTGGAATAGAATTTATATAGCAGCACCGATGTCCGACAATATTGCGAATATGATTTGAAAAATATTATCTTATTTTATGGTTAGCATTGTGGCTATCGTAAATTTGAACAAATTGCCGGAACATTGAAATTGCCGTGCATTTCTCAAGTACAATGAAAATGTTCGCCAATAGTTTCTAATGGCGTTTCTGGCAATCAACATGATGCGGGCAGTGAGTGGCATGGCTGCAGTGTGGAATGTGATATTCCTTCAGCGATCAATCAAAAGAATTTCAGTTTCCAATTACATCCAATTACGCTGTACGCCCAATTGGTATGTGGTAAAGAAAACTTTTAGGCTGGAATTCTCAAAGGGAGTCTTAACTTAAGTAAGTTGTATGACTATGGTATAAGAAATCACATGAATTGGTCTGCATCGTATTTAAGTAACAGGGCACAAAGAGTTAATGTAAATTCTTCTTTGTCTGACTTAAAGTGCATCAATATAGGCATTCCTCAAGGGTCAATTTTAGGGCCTTTGTTGTTTATAATATACGTCAACTCATTACCCAATAATGTATCCTGTAAATGTGTAATGTATGCAGATGATACCACACTTTTATGCACTTCATCAGACCCACTTATTCTTCAGCGTGATTTAAACAAAAATATGAGAGATATTGGGAAATGGTTTCATGAAAACAATCTTACTCTCAATATTAAAAAAACTAAATTAATGATTTTTGGGTCAAATCATATTCTGAACAAATTTGATGATATCTCTCTTTCATATGCAGATAATGTTATAGATAAGGTCAATTCATTTAAGTATTTGGGTGTTGTTTTCGACCAACAATTAAATTGGAATGATCATGTAACTTTTATATCAAATAAGGTTTCCAAATGCATTGGCATTATTCGTAGAGTTAAGTATTATCTGCCCCAAAGAAGCCTGAATATGCTTGCCGATGCACTTGTAATTCCACACTTTGATTATTGTAGTGCTGTATGGTCAAATTGTAATGCTAATTATCTAATTCTTTTCAAATACTTCATAATAGACTTGCTAGAATATTGCTTAGTGCTGATATCAGAACTCCTATTGCTGACCTAATGCATTCCCTAAATTGGTGTGAACTTGATAAAAGGTGGGAAAAACATCTTGTTATTCTTGTCAATGTCTCAATGGTTCTGCCCCACTTTATTTGAGTTCCAAGTTTTCTTTTGTTGAGCATATGCATAATAAATGCACTCGTAGCCAAAGTTCCAAAACCCTTGTTGTCCCTCTTTGGAACAATACTCAAGGTAAGCGTTCCTTCTATTATAGAGGAGCTAAGGCATGGGACAAACTTGAAACTCATGTCCGGCAGAATTATGAATGCATGAATTTAAACATGTTTAAAAATGCCATTCTTTAAGTTCATGCTTGTCAATTCATTTTACATGTATTTTATGAGAAATGCAGCTTTACATTGCAAGTACATTGTATTGTACATGTATGTGAATTTGCTTGTGTGTCTGTGGTGTATGTGCAGGTGTCAGTGTGTATGGTATGTGTTTACATTGTGTGTGGGGGGGTGTGCGTGTGTGTGTGTGATGTGTGTGTTTGTGCGTGCGCGCATGTGCTCATTAAGTGAACAAAGCGTGGGTGTAAGCACACGAGTGGGTTGTGAGAGTTGTAATAACTTACACATCTATGCTGTCTGTTTATATAGTTTAATAATTTGCTATTTTGTTTTTATTATTTTAAATGTACATGTATTGTAAATGTTGTGCAGGGCCTTCTTGGAGATCAGTACTAGATACTGAAGAAGTTACCCTGGGTAAAGAAAGATTAAATAAATAAATAAACTTTAGATCCGGGTGTAAACCAGGGTTAGTCCTATATGAATGGACCTTTTTCCTTCCAACATACTCTAAAAGTGTGCTGTAATGGGTTAGAAAATTCCTCATGGACGGGTCGTTTCGGCCCGGGATCCTTGAGGAATTTTCTCACCCATTACATTTAACTTTCACAGTATTTTGAAGGGAAAAGGTCCACACATGTAGGACTAACCCTGGTTGAAACCTTAGTCTAAAGTTAGACTCCCATTCAGAATACCAATCTTATCATTTTAACATTAATGTGACAAACATTTTCATATAATCTCAATTCAATAGATTCAAGCTGACAGCACAGGTGAGATTCTATTCCGACTGCGTCCCACCTGGAAACACGGTATTCACGTGGAGTGTAGACAACGAAAACGTACCGTTGAATTTACGGACCATCAACAAGAGGACACTATTCGTCGGCGCAAATACTCTCCCTGGTTAGTATGAAATTGTTGATATAAACAGAAACGTGGAGACATCACAACAACAAAAGTATCAAGTGCTTGTGAATGCTTGTGATTCTTTAAATACTTTAAATTACTATGTCAACACAAATAAACAACCTTTTTGTCAACAATCCAATGTTCTTTTGAAATTGAAGTCGCTAACCAACATGTTTCCAATCGGAGTCATCTACCGTCCACCAAACAGCAATGCAAGCTTAAAACGTACACCCTACAACTCTTACAAAGCCCACTGCCCTTTCAACTTAGCAAGCTTTAGCAGTCACCATTGACGTGCACTTTACGTGGAGAAATCAACTCTTATGTTGTCTGAGGAGGAAAACACTATTACTCAAGATTTTGTAATTCTTATTCAGTGGGCGTGGTTTATCATGTTAACAAGAAATTTGATGGATTAGGTCAAAGCTCCGCCCTTCCATTACTGGGTAATAGATGGATAGTGCGTGCTGCAATTACGCGGTGTAGTCTCGCGCAAACGGCGCGTTTTATACTGCGTCGATCAATATTCGCGTTGGTAACGCAAATGCATTTACCGCAGCGTGACGATCACCGCGCGATAACTTTGGGTTCTTTGGAATTGCAACATTTGTTTTTCACGAGGGGTGGAATATTTAAATGCATAAAAACGACCTGCTTTTAGAATCATTTTTGAACAAATAAATTATGTCGATAGAAAGCAAAAATTACACATTTCTAAAAGAACTGAGAATAAAAGATGAGATTTTTTTGTTTTGTGGCCATCTAGATGGTGTCCATAATGGATGGGGCAATCCAATATTTTAATCGTGGTGGATCCGGCTGCGCCGGCACCACCACCAAAATATTGAATGCCCACCCATTATGCCAAACCATCTGAAGATGGCCAAAACAAAAAATCTCATCTTTTTTTCTCTAAATTAATGACGACTAAGATTGGTATACAGATGAAGCTCAGCTAACGCTCATATGCAATCAGAGAGTGATACAAAAATACAGCGTGATACATCCTTGCAAAAGCGGATGTAACTTACCCAAATATAACACAGTGTACTAGTAAACCTGTCCAACTAGAATGGAAGTGATCAATGTACAGTATAACTTTAAACTTCAGCAAAACAGGTAAAGCCTATGTGAACTTCATAACGTTTGGTGTAGTTATCCTTATAATCCTTTCGTTGACTTCCCACGTAAAGAAGAAAAACTGTTTGCACTCTGTTTTTACAACAACGTCTAACAGTTCAACCATCATCGGATTGGAGAATCGATTCTTCAATACATGAGAACGGAGTTTTGCTTTAAGCCCCTGTATGTTTTCTGTAGTCATAAGTTTAACTTTAATCTTCAAGAATATTCGCTTTTAGCCTGATGTCTATTTTATCATTTTAAAATATTTTGTAGGCAATGAAAACATCACATTTACCATCAGGATCTACAAAGAATCTGACCCCGACGCATACGTGGAAGAATCACTGACGGTGACCACCAAATATTCTGATCTCATGGTGGTCATCGAAGGCGGGAACGAACTGACCATTGGAAGAGATGCGGGAAATGTGACTTTCGATGGCTCTTCGTCTTTTGATCCAGATAACGTTGCCATGGATATGACTTACGATTGGCAATGTGAACAGGTACAAAAATCAAAGATTCGGCACCAAAACATGATATTGGAGAACATTTGCTTGCAGTTATATAAACGACCATATATGCATAATGCAGTTTCTGATCGTGAATTGTAATAATTCTTGCAGTTGTAATGATTGAGAATTGAATTAAAAACGTAAAAACAATGAAGTCTAAACGATGAAAAGCAATTCAACATGTTTACACACTGATAATATGACGCAATTTACAGTATGATTATCGCAATAGATAACGTCTACAATAATTGAACTCTTCTTGCAGTCTTCTAGTTGTAATGATGGTATGATAATGATGGCCAACACCAGGAAGAGTTCTCATGTTTGTATACGAAAATGGTGTTTCTAAGTGTGATTTTGTAATATTCCAATCTGGACAGGCAACTGATGGAACAGCCTGCTGGTCGTATAAAATAGGCGAAGAAGGCCAACTATTTCCCAGTGAAGAAGCTAGCAGAGAAAGTGTCTTAAATTTTGACGCACTCGCCATGGAGCCTGAAAAACTGTACATCTTTACACTGGTGATCAGCAAAGGTAGCCGCTCGGCATCAGCTAGCGTCAACGTACGAGCAATGAATGGCGATCCACCCCGGGTTAGTGACAAAAGAACAAAGGAATTCGGGCATATTTCGTTGGATATCCCTATTGCTGCTCCACATTTTTTTGCATACATGTATTTTTTTCAGTGGTCTAGATTAAGACTGGTTTCTTTGGAACATATTAAGCCACACCGCAAGATATGAATACCAATGGTAAAGTAGATCAGCAGCACTTAATCCGACTAGGTTAAAAACTGCTTTTGTGTGACCTTTGACCTCTGAGAGCTGACTTTTGCATTTCAAAATAGATGAGCGAGGCAGTCACTTTTTAGTGACTTCTATATACCAAGAATGACCTCGTACGTATTAACTAACAGCATTTCAAGTATTTTTTCAGCAATGACCTCAACAAACAGACCTTGGAATATTTTGCTATCTTATTGACCAAAAATTAAATATGATAGACCAATTCTGAACAATTTTGGTGAATGCTTGGTTATTTCTGTAGACATAGAAGCATATTGAGCACTTATGACCTCAAATGACCCATATATGATTTTGACCAGTCTAAACAACGCTAAAGTCTTAATCCATAAGCAATTTTGGTGATTGAGAAGCATTTTAACAATGTTCTCGAATAAACCTGTGATGCCCTTTGACTACTTAGCGCATGTGACCTTTTCCATAATGATCACTTTCATCTTTGGCTATGTCCAGTTATTTGTGAGGAAAAGAAGCATTTAAGGCTCTTATCAACAATGACCCAAATGACCTCTAGATGATCTTCAGCCGCTTAACTCTGAACACACAATATGGCCCACGGCCTTGGGATCATTTTAAACAAATTGGCCAGAGAGTTGTGTTTTGTACTACAAGAAACATTCGTGTTTAATCTTACCTTTAATGTCCCATTAATATCCTTTTGACCTAAAATATTGTTTTGACCTGAATATTGTTTCCAAGTAGCATTAAAAGTTTTCAAGGCATTGAAATATTTTTTTTTCCAAAACCGATATTGACTTAAGGTGTAACAAAAGCTTTTAAAAATCAAAATCGTCCATACTGCGACAGTTATTTCAGTTTCTGTGTATTGATTTTACCGAACTCTTTTGACATGTTTTATATTTTAAACCATGTGAATTTGCACTGATTGCTCTAAAGCCACTATCAGCGATGTCTTCAAAATATAAAGAAATCACGACCCTATTTGTTATTAAAGTCCATTGTTTGCACTAGCTGTTGTATTGGAAAATTTTGTATAAAGACCCCTGTAAGTGACTAAGCTTAACATGCCGTATTGTCAAGAAATGGCGATTTGTATTCATTTTTTTCTACTAATAAAAGTCGGGATCTGACTTTCATTTGTAAACAAAACAGTCGTATTAAAAATGGCATCTTCAAGACCGCTTTAAAATGCTTTAGAGTCTGTTTTTCACAGAGAACAGTAATATAAGGTGTTGATATGAGCCAATACTACCAATTTAGAGACAATATGGGTATTTTAAATTTGTATGACTGATTGTGGCTTTAAACAAATACCCCTTTTGCAAAAGGTATGTGTTTCGTGCAAATTTTATCAAATAATGGACCAATTGTACTCTACAATATCTGTAAAGCTTACTTAATTTACAACTAAAATATTTGACTCTCGGCGGTGATTTTGGTATTTAAATCTGTTGTAGGTTAAAATAAGACCTATTGAAGGTAAGGTGAGAAGCGACCAGTTACTCTCTCTGAGAGCAAAGATCCACCATACATCGCAACTGTCCGGATTCGCTTGGGAAACAGTTGATACTGAATTAGGTATGTTTCAATCAGTGAGATTTTCAAATTACCAAACCGTTTTTTGGTTTTCAATAGAGTGTTTATTCGCTATTTGTCAAATTTGGTTTTAAGTAAAATCAATGATTCACCACTTCCTTGCAATACATTAAACGAACGAAATTTGTAGCAGCTTTCAAAAATGAAAGGATACGTGCAAGTGGAATTGATAAAAGATAAGAACAAAGGATGTTTTTACTCGAAGTCAACGCTAATTCATAGTTATTAACATTATCTTTGTTATCTTGTTGTATCTGTGTATGTATAGAGCTCTTTTCCTATATAGCCTTATTTTCAGCACTTAAGATTTTTTTCGTTCACTTGAAAGTAAAGTTGGAGTGACTTTTCGTTTATTTTGTTGATGTGATTTCTCCAGAAATGACACATCATTTCTCTAAGATAAGCGCACACCTTGTAGCAATTATATATTTACAAAATTCGCAATTTTATCCATTATTTATTATTCGTTTTGGGTTTTATATTTACAGCTCCTGATGCGGATGAGGATGACGAAGGTTAGTAAAAGTAATATACAATAAAAATGAACCCTGATTTTGCCCGTCAGTTTGTATCTTTAAGTAACAAACTTCTCTTCGTATGTGGTATCAACGGAAATCTTATTGCTTAAGGTTACTGCGAAGATCACTTCCATCGCTTAGGTATAGACCGAGCTACAGTCTTTTGAATGAAATAGTGATTAGGAGCATGGAAGTCCTGCTTCGTGTAGGAATGAGTTTTATATATCGGCACTACTTGGTTTTTCTTAAAGGAATTCTGTGGCATGAAAGAAGATTTACACACAATAAAATATACATCTCATCCAATCATTTTCTAATATTTGGAAACAATTCTGAAGGTGGGTTTTTCTACAATTTAAAGGCAAAAAGTGGAAAATCTATCAAATAAATTGTACAAATATCACTGCAATGTGCATTGCAGTCAGTTTCAAAAAGTTTTAAAAACAATTTGGGTGTTACATTTTGTAAAAAAGGGAAAACTAATATTATTTGTCCTTCTATATACCTTCACTTCTCAGCCACCAGGATGCTGACCAGCATTTTATCAAACTTGAAAAGCCTTTGTAGTCATCAGCTCGCAGACCATTGTTATTGTGTATTGTGCTAATCCCGGATAATTCCACCTTCTCATTGTCAGATCAATATCTTATTACAAGCCTGAAGTACAATGTCTGACTCGTCCGAATGCTTTTGACATTGTTTCACAAAACATGCTAGACACACTGTAAATCTGGCAGGGATGTCAAAAACATTGATGTTCCGTGGCACGAATTGAACCGAACTGCAACCAAAACCCTTACTGTTTGTATAGAATGTAAACATCCAATTTGTTCAAAATTTGTGTTAGTGATTTCATAAGAGTCAATTTCATATGTCTGAATATATTTTCATGCCATTGTGATGTGTTCTTAACATGGAGAAAACAATCCCGATTTTTAAAATTTGTTACCCCTAGCTTCGGCCTACTGGTCGTGATGACGAAGAGAATCTAGCATCACAGTTTCTCTTGAGGTGGACGAAACCCGGTCTGTCAGTTCGTTCATCAAAACCAGGTAGATAGACAACTATAATTCTCCGAAAGAACCAAATATATTTGGTATATTGAACACCATTGGTGATATATGGTTGATGCCAACAGTTTTTTTTTCTTTTCAATCCTAAGTTCAATACGCAGACCAAAAAACGCAATAGCGAGTAGTCATAGCTAATGATGCAGATGGTAGATTTATCTTGAAATAGTGTTGTGATGTTATATGACGTTTACGTGAAAAAATTCTCCCTGACCACGTCAAATGTTATCGTTAACACAAGTATGGCAGACATTCGCTCTCCTGCGGGTTGGTCACGGTGAAAGCCGTATGATCGAATCGAGATGCTAAAAGATCTTAATGACATTTGTGAATTGAATTATACATTTTGACGCAGGAAAGCTAACACCAGGATAAGCGTCTATGTTTCAGTTGAATGTTAGTACAGTTGATGGGCAGTATGGACTTGCGCAGATCCAAGTTACACGTACTAGCTGAGGTGACGTCTTGCTCATTTGGATGGTTGGTGGACTTAACGAATATACCGAGCTTGACCAGGTTGTGTAAGTGAAAAAGTAAAAAGAAGTAAAAAACTAAACAAAAAGTAAAGTAAAAGAAGAATAAAGTTTTGCTTTTGTAAGGGGCTGGCGACACTTATGTGAATTTATGAGTTACACACACAGTGCAATGCATTGATTAATCCTAGAACTGTGTCTTATCCTCGGATATCCTTTTGAGTTTTTGCGGTGGTATCATAGTATAAAACATGTTCTCTGGGATTCTATAAAACTCTATACATACAAACGGTCACACTGATCTTATTCTTTTTAGGTGGAATTTTTTGTTGAGGAATCGTGCAGACGACACTGCCTTGCCTCTTACCTACCAGATGTTCCATGTGGTGGAAAGACGACTAAGGTGGTCTTGAAGCCTGCCTGAGAAGACAATCGGGGAACCTGTCATTGCAGGAGTTGGCAAACCTGCACGTGAAGGCGCGAGCACGAATTAATTTGTTGCAAAGTAAGAAATGACACCGGTTTCCTTTTATAGTCAGTACTCAAAGTACACACAAAGATAACATCAACACTCACAAATTATATGCTTCACACATACAAACAGGTTCCAGTAACTGATAATATACTGAGTTTTTGCATGTCTAAAATAGGTCTGCGATTAGCTAGGGAAGATGCCGGGCGTTTACTAAGGATGTTAAGTGTCATTCCAAGGAACAGTTACGGCGAAGAAGCCGAAGGAACTCAGAGAAACACTCGTGGAAGAGGAAAAAAGTTCAAGCGTAAGTTTATAACTCTATGAGTTTCGTCTTTTGACCAAATCAATAAAATAGTTAGAACTCTTATCTCCGTTTCTGTTCATTTACGTACACTTAATGTCCTCAGCTCAAAACTTAGATTTCTCTAAAAGAAGTACAGATTTTAGAAAAAAAAAATATTTTTCAATACGAACACAATGGGGAAGGGGAAGGGAAATATATAGGATTAGGATTCAGTGTCTATCAATTGAACCAGCCGTGTTATGAAATTAAGATGTTTGTTGAAATTGAAAGTTTGTTTCTATCCTCCATATTCAAATCATTTGAGACGAGAACTTCTTGACCGCTCTGGTAAACTACAACACCATCAGCCAAAAGGTAGAATTTCATTCAATCAACGCAAAGCGGAGCGCCGTTCGAAGAGCAGCGGCGTCAGAGGAAACATCGGCTAAGGCAACACGAACAGCTTGAACTCATGGAACTGGTTATTGAGAGTAGCGTGATGGATACAGCCACAGCCCAACTTCTAATTGACCAGCTGGCAGCTATTACAGTTACTGACATGACCCTGGCGGACCAGGGTAAGTTGTTCTAGGAATTCAAACAAGAGTACTGAACGGTTCAAATAAACCGAATTATATTTTGTGCAAGCTAAATAAAATAAACTATATTTTTCTTTGCCATCAAATTTTGTTTCCATGATCCTTTCACTGAAATCTTAGTTATTCTTTCAAATTAGATCGACTACTAGATGTCGTCATCCAACTGGTCGATGTCTTCAAACAGAGTGAGGAAGAGAGTATTTCCGAATCGGGAATCGACACGGTCCTTGCATTTGCAGCAGCTGTTTCAGATGGCTTAGATCCGGAGTTCAACGCTGACATTTTGGAAAAAGTCGAGTGCGTATATCAATTTTGCCAAAAAAGGACCCATAGCTATAGCAGAGATGCAGAATTTAGGCCGAATTTAATAAAAGTCTGCCAATCTTTCTTTTGAAGTTATCGTACTTGTTAAAACTATACCATTGAAATATAAAAAGCATAAAGATAAATAACCTTAGACTATCGCTAATTGTCACTGAAATGTTTATTAAGAAGTTAAAAGAACTGATTGGAATTTATTTTTCTCATCATATCTTTGTAGTATCATTGAGTCAGCTCTGTCAACATCCATGATAAGCCAACTTGTGGTTGGTGGTGATCCCATTGAGACAGTTTCCGAATTCGTCACCACCTCCATTCAGAGGGTTATACCAAGTGGGATCTTTCAGTCGAAGTCCACTGGCGGCGCTTCTATTAAGTTTGGAGCAGATATAGCTTCAAGGTAATTTATAAAAGATGAATTATCTCATTGTCTGTCTTTTTTCCATTAATACATATATATAGTTTGCAAAAGGGCAATTTTTCGATTTATGATGCATAATTATAAATGTATCAATACGATGGATCGATCTGGATGGATAGTGGTGGTGATGATGGTGATAAATGATGATGATACGGATGAGGATGCTGCTGCAGTTGCTGCTGCTGCTGCTGACGGTGGTGTTGTTGCTGATGAAAATGATTTTGACGATGACGACGATAACAAGGATTGATGTAGGCCTACTTGGACTGATGGGGAGATTATGCTATTTATAACGAACCTTTTGGTAATGGCAACAATTGTGATAGTTTGGTAATACTGAAGATGGTGATGATGAGGATGATGATTACGATGATGAAAACGATGTGGGTCGTGGCGATGATGGTGATGTTGCAATGTAATGACAACATTTTTTCTGATATTAATTTTGAAACAATGTCAATCAGGTTTGGAGCAGACTGGGTGTGCAGTACTGGCAGTTGTTCTGGAGTTGCAGTTCATTACGATCATTATGAAACTGGTATAGACAATTTGTCCACTGAAGAAGAAGACCGCAACAGCAGGGCAGCAGATATCATCTCCATTAGTCTCCTCGACCCAGCTTCAGGTAGGTAGCAAAGAATGGTTACACATGGCAATGTTCTACTCCTTAATATCCACTGTCCTACTTCAAGTCTTGCTAAAACTGTGTACATATCCTAGTAAGTGCTCCTAAACATGGTAAATGCGGCATAATTGATGGGTGTATAGAAAACGCCATGGATTGGACAGTTGATATTTACAAGCTTTTAGATTAGATTAGAAATAGTGTAGTACATACAAAGGAAATAAGTGGTATTCAATTAAAAGTGAGTTTTGGGAGACTGGGAGCGAATTGGATGACTGACACCCCTGTCCAAACAATGTGTAAACATGGTTTGTGTGCTATATATTATTGTACCCAATAATGTCAATTCTTCAAATTGATAATATCGTGGTATCTTTGCGTAATGTGGTTGTGCCCAAGAAGAAGAAAAAAAAAAAAGAAAAGCGGAGGAGGAGGAGTGGCGAAGCAGTAGAAGAAGAACAAAAGAGTATACTGGATTCGTCGGTTGCTCTTGATACCATTAGCAGTTTGTGCTATCCTATAGAATTTCAGCTATTTCAAAAGGCGTGAGGATGAAGACCCATTTTAGCTCCTTTCTAATGCCTTTTCCTTCTCTTATTTTTTTTAAAGCAAGTGATTGTTCGCTGTTATTCTTGAGTTAAAGTAAAGTCTATCTCATAAAACTCAGGTGCAGGGGCGGATTTAGAGGGGCGCCCCCGGCGCACGCCCCCTCTATTTTTTTGCAGAACACAGGGCGCCCAGATCTACACTGTAGATCTATAAAAATGTTTTTTATGCACAAGGCGCCATGTAGACAGTGGCGTAACAGGCGGGGGGGGGGGGGGGGGGGGGCAGGTCCCCCTGACGACTTTGGCCGGGAAAAAAATTGCAAAAATCATGCTAAATCAGCCGTTTTTTAGCCCTCTGACCGGGAAAAATTGGCCTTTTGACCCCCCTAAGAGGGAAAATTTCCCAAAACTGGGAAATTTGCCCCTCAGAGCGGGCAGGCCTGTTACGCCACTGCCTGTAGATCTCCCAGAATGACGGTATAAGGCGTCGGGCGCTGTGTAAATGTACCCCCCTACCTCCGCCCCGCAGAATTTCGAACCGATTAAAAAAACATGGGTCTACCCGGCGAGCGTAGCGAGCCTGAAAATTGGCGCCCCCCCCTCTATTGAGGAATCCTGGATCCGGCCCTGATGCCCCGTCTTCTTGATGTGGGTCTTATAAGAAAGAGTGCGGTCCAAGGTAACTCTTAGGTAGAAGGATTATCACAGTGCTCCGGGTGTTCCTGACCAGGTTACATGAAGGGGCATTTCGTGATCCACAACCTCGTCCCCCCGATTTACTCGAAAAAGTTGAGATTTTTTTATATCATCTGAACCGTCAGCCTTAGTAATCCATGTGTGCCAAATCTTACGTGCAAATTCGGTCGTATCTGTAAGAAATTTGCAATTTTGCATTTTCTGTAAGTAAACGGACAGAAATTACAGCACAGTGGCCTAGACCGTGGGAAACAAGAATTTGCTCATAACGCAAAACTGCAAGCTCGGAATCAACTCAAATTTTGTGAATAATCTTTTCTCGAGGATATCTAGTGAGCAATGGATAAAACAGATGGTGCTGGAATCACGAAATGCATCTTTAAGCTGACGTTTGGCTTCACGGTTGCGTAGATGGAAAGCAAGCTGAAAGCACACACCTGTGTCTGGGATGGATTTACACGTAGAAGAGAGAGTCTCTCTTCAACAACTGCGAAGTATGCATCCTGTGCGCTGATTCCAAGATCGTCTGCTTAGATAAAACGACAGGTTCCCTGCACTCCTAGGTTGGACGTTGGTATAGATGTTGAACAGGAGAAGTACGAGCACGTTCCTTTGGGGGTATTGGGGTAGTCCATTCTTGAGCCTACGCCATCGGCTCTTATTCGTTCCTAGCTGGACAGTGAACATACTGATTGCAAGCAATCCTTTGATGAGCTTAGTCAAGCGAATGTCCTTGGTGATTTCCAAAATCTGATGGAGTAAGCATCTGTGATTAACAGTTTCATAAGCTGCTGATAGGTCGACGAACACGACTCCGGTTACCAAACCCTTCTCGAAACCATCTTCGATGTGTAGCTATGTGTTGAGTTAGGTTGAGTACTTGGCTTGTTGTTGATTTACATGGCCGGAAATCTGCTTGTTCTGGTATGAACTAGGTGTTCATTTGAGCAGGAGACGTTCAAAGGGCTTGTAGGTATGGCTGAGGAGTGATATTGGTCGATAGCTCTTGGGATTAGATGGATCTTTCCCAGGCTTTAGGAGTGCCTTAAGATGTGATTTCCTCTAGAGCTTTGGGAACCTGTTGGAAATAAGGCAGCAATTGTAGAGCTATAAAAGCCACTACTTTGCTACTGGGCCAAAGTTTTTTCAGCTGCTCAGTTTCCTGGTTTAAGTTTAGCAATACTGGTTTCCAGTTTGTCCATCTTGAAGGGGCGATTGAAACCATAATTGTAAGACCATGTAAGACCAAGTTATTTTAAAAAGCCAAACAATGAAGAAATTTAAGTAGAGATGCAGATTAATGTCGTCTGTCTACTCTAACGACAAGTGAATCTATATACCTAGCGGCCGCAGCCCAGATGCTGTTCACCATATAGCGCCAAATGTCCCTGTCCATCATTAAGTCGGGGATGTCAGATGGATCCTGCTGGATGTCTTGAGTCCAGTAGCCCAATTGTGAAGGCGTGTGTGATTTTTGTATTGGAGATAGCAGTCCACTGCAATTGTTCAGACAAGAAAGAACGTGCATCATGATTATAGATGGCCTAAACAATATATTTATGTTGTATAACATAACAGATTCATAACCCTTTTTTATTATACTTATTTTATTTTGCGCGCGATGCGCGAAGAAAAGGACACAATACAATTGTGTTGCCCCAAAGTGGCCTCTAAAAGCAGCTGCTACTATGCAGAATATGGCTGTGTATCTTCCCACGTTTCCAAAAAAACTGTCTAAGACTTATTCAATTAAATTTTTCCTACACTTTTCTTGAAATATACGATACTGCTCTTCAGCCAAATCCCATCAAGAAATAATAATTTAGGAGGCAAGAAATTTCGATGTAGCACCGGTGTCTTGAAATTCAGTGTCCGTGTGACTGAGTGTCCTACTACCCATATAGCCATTGTGTTTTCCGTGAGTGCTGTACTCATCGTCAAATGGCCTCGTCTACAAGGCCACGGTTTATTCTGTACCCCTACATGTTGACATGGTAGCTAGGATACTCTCATGGGATGACTTGACGGTCATGAAAATCACGTATGATAATCATTAATACCTATGCTCACTAATCTAGCATCGTCGTATAATCCTTTCGAATAACCGAATAATTCTGTTGTATCTTAGGTGATGTAATTACCATTGAAGATTTAGCTGACCCCATAAGCATCAACATGACATTGACCATCCCGAAGGACAACAGCTTCTACGAATGTTCCTTCTGGAATACTACTTCCTCGGAATGGAGCACAGAGGGGCTTACCACCGTAGAACATTCTTCTGTGATGGTAGAATGTCTTAGCACACACTTGACCCAATTCACAGTTATGGCTCAGAGTTTACCAATTACAACCACAGATATGACAGAGCCTTCATCGACCGTGGTGACGGTAATTGATGGTAAGTATATAGCTGTCAAGCAATGGCCGACACGTTTCCCTCAATAAGAGGAAGCATTTTTTCAACAACCGTTTGAGGACTGTTTGTGATTATTAAATAAGCACACAGCAACAACATATGTTAAAGGTCCCAGGAAATGCAAATAGAATTGATGTGGTTTGTGTCAAGTCTACAAGGAGGGACGAGAAAGCATTCAATATTTGGGTTGGTGATGACATCATTAGTGAAACTATTGATTTTTCAGGAGTAATAGAAAATTCCAGGTGACTGGTGAAGGA
>JAMKCH010005500.1:0-52208 GCA_023653785.1 Ophioderma brevispina
TTTGAATTTCTGATTTTCTTGGTGCTATGACCTTTGACCCCTGCTAATTAGCATACCGGAGGTCGATATGATCCGAGACAAATATATTTGAAAAAGGCTCATCATACCAAACATTTTGGTATATCACTTGCTTGTATTCAAAGAAACTATGTGCTGTGATTGCAATAATCATAATATTGTATGAAAACGACGCCAAGTTCAGGTTCAATTGGAACCAAACTTTATGATATTACACAGGAACCCTCATTTGCTTATGGGGTCAAAGGTTACATATCAAGGTTAAAGGTCATATGAGGCCTATCCACATCCAGCACATGCTGCCTTGCACGGTGGGCCTAGCCTTTGGGCAACCACACCCACCATGCAATTGCAAGGCAGCATGTGCTGGATGGCCGCCATTAGCTCTCCAGAGCTGATGCCCTTGTAGGTAGATCTTCTTTTTCATTCTACCAGGGCAACCAGCTACCCTCATCAGATTTCCTTAGAAACCCAATGGGGGTGACGGTTTAGCCGCCGACAGCTCGGCCCTGGGACAGGTAGTACTGGTTACCAGGATACCAGTAGCAGGCCCTCAAAGGAAACCTGACCTGACTGACAATGTATTTTTTGGTCCCCCGCCAACTTTTGTTGTTCCCCCGCAAACTTTTGTTGTTCCCCCGCAAACTTTTGTTGGCGAAGGGGGACTATAGAAATGCTCCCCGTCCGTCTGTGTGTGTGTGTGTGTGTCCCACGCGATATCTTTGGAACTAAGCAAGTGTGGGTGTCCATCTTCGCAACATAGATGTATCTCGAGTACGCGCTGGGTGGGATCCGAAGTGGGTCATATTGCTATAAACCTTGTCAACACGATATCTTTTGATCTAAGCAAGTATGGGTGTCCATCTTTGCACCATATATGTCGCTTAAGTAGGCGGCGGATGAGTTCGGAGATGGGTCGTGTGCCATGGGTCAAAGGTCAAATGTGGTCAAAAATTGCTTTAAACCTTGTCAATTGTGGTAGGATGATGAAACTTGGTGGGTGTGCTCAACATTCGGTGCCAAAAATTTTGAAGGTCATTTCAAGGTCATGTGGGGTCATTCAAGGTCAAATCCCTAAACATGTGGTAGGATGATGAAACTTGGTGGGTGCAGTCAATATTCAGTGCCAAAAATTTTGAAGGTCATTTCAAGGTCAAGCGGGGTCATCCAAGGTCAAATCACTGTGCATGGTTGTATGGTCATGAAACCTGGTGGGTGCAGTCAACATTTTATGCCAATTTTTGGGTCATTTCTGGGTCATCTGGGGTCATCTGAGGACAATTCACTGCAAATGGTTATATGGTCAGGAAACTTGGTGGGTATGGTCAACATTCAGTGCTGAAAATGTTGAAGGTTATTTCAAGGTCATGTGGGGCCATCCAAGGTCAAAAACCTACAAATGGTTGTATGATCATGAAACTTGGTGGGTGTAGTCAACATTGATACCAGAATTTTTCAAGGTCAGCTGGGGTCATCCAAGGTATTGAAACTGCTATGATAGGAGCCTCTCTGGTTTCCATCACAGTCCTCCCTGTGATCTTTAAGTTATGTTACTTTTCCTCCTTTTAACTACCGCGATGAGCGGGGGACCTTTGTGGTTCGAGAACCGCCTTGTTTAACATACATGCAGTGGATTTATGGCTGTTGGAAAATTAACTCTCAAGAAGCAATTAGACTTCAGTGGTTGATTTTTTTTCAGGTCAAGGTACATAGGCATTTGCCATATTTGTATTTGGTTATCAGAAAAAAAGGGGAAAAAATCACATGCTCAGATGTGGGGAACTCAACATTTTGTTTCCTGTGGTGCAAATCATGTTCAATTTGAGACTGCAGCATACTTCAGCCCATGATTAGGTAAAAAATGGTTGGTTGTCCTTTCCTTTTTGGTCTTACCCAAGCACATTGACTGCATGTTGACTATCCCACAGATGCCGTCCAATTTCCTTTCACTGCCATCCACTGCTGAAGAGCGATCTCAAGCTCTGCTTGGAGTCGGTGATCCACTGAGTCCACGCAACCCAGACATAAGAACAGATGACGTGATGAGAAGCCAAAACTCAAGATACAAGACGGAATTTAAAGAGATTGAGAAGATTGGAAAAGGTGGATTTGGTAGTGTTTACAAGGTAACAGGTTTTTCCTAAGTGTTTATATAACCAATAATATAATATTGGGTGGCTTGAGGTTCATGCAAGAAATTCTACATCGAATTTGTGAAATGACCTTTGACTTAATATCAATGTCATAAGGTCAATTGTCACATTGGACACTCGATGCAATATCTCAAGAACTGCAGGTGCTTGGATCATGAAACCTGTGTGATAGGTGTAAAAATTTGCCTTCACAATCTATCGAAAACCCACAAAATAAAGATATTGCTCATAGTCAAGGGTTTTAAGGTGTGAACTGTTCTATCTGCTATTGATATTGATTGAAAGAATGTATATGAGCCCAAAACAAAATGGTCTGATTATGATCTTCATGAAGGATAAGGACTCAAAAAAAAGGACACCAATTTCACTTTTAATTCTAAAACTCCAGAAACTTTACAACCCACTTGACTCGATAATTTGCCAGTGAAAACTTCGTTGCGATTAGATTTACAAATATCAATAAAACATACCAAAATGAAATGTTCTATTATTATTACTTTAACTTCACAGTACCTGAAACTATATTGGATTTTCAGGTCAAGAACCGATTTGACCCAAAAAGATAATGCCTTTGAGAAGATTAGACTGAAGCAAAACATCCAGAATCTGCCAGGAATATTTTTAGGTCTAGTTAACTTTATATTCCCTATTTTTTGTGGACATGGAATTTGAATGAAATGGGAATGGGACCAATGGGAATGGACCAATGGGTATTGGACCAATGGGAATTGGACCAAATGGAAGTGACCAAATGTAATTAACCGAAGTGGGAAGTGGACCAAATGGAAATTGACCAAAATAGGAATTGGACCAATGGGAATGGACCAAAACAGGAATGACCAAAGGGAATGGACCAAATGGGAATTGACCAAATGGATTGACCAAATGGGAATTGACCAAATGGGAATTGACCAAATGGGAATTGGACCAATTGAGATTGGACCGAATGGAATTGGACCGAATGGGAATGAACCAAATGGGAAATTGACGCCAAATTGAATTGGACCAAATGGGAATTGGACCAAATGGGAATTGGAACCAAAGGGTATCTGGACCAAATGGGAATTGGAAACGCACATGGGATTGTACCAATGGGAATTGGACCAAATGGGAATTGACCAAATGATATGGACCAAATTGGAATTGGACCAATTGGACCAAATAATTGTCCGGTGGGGATTGAGCAAGGGGATTTTTGGACCAAGTGGATTGGACCAAGGTGAATAGGTGTTAACGCTGTAACAAATAAAGTGTTATTAAATATTAGTTTTGAACCGCATGCTTTTACTGGATTGAACTATTCTGTTATTGCACACATTGTCCTTTTATATTGTCAGAAATTTTAGTATTAATCTTTTCCTGAAGCCAGCCACACAAGTTTAGGAAAAAACATTTGCTTCTCGGCATGATTTTCCAAGAGAGAGCGGATAGAGAAACCTCAGTTTTAAATCCGGTTTGTCCCCATGAACAGGAGTGGCCAGATTCACCCCACACTCACAATCTGTGTTGGGATTTATTGGAGCTAAAAGATCATTGACCGGATGCCCTCCTACGCCAATCCACAGTTTTCGGGTGGTGGGCAATAGCCGTTGGGCAACTATGCCCCCCATACAAGGCACATGGGCTGGATGGGCCGCCAAGCTCTCAGAGCTGACGCCCTTGTAGGTAAGTCTTCTTTTTCTCATTCACCAGGGTAACCAGCTAACCCTCCTCATCAGATTTTTCTTCCAAATCGATGGGGGTGAACAGTTTACCCACCAACATCCTTCGGCCCTGGGACAGGTAGTACGGTACCAGGATAACAGTAGCAGGTCCTGTAAGAATAAACCTGATCATGACCTGACGTGATATCACAAAATATATTGTTGCTTAAGACACATGCACCCACCTATTATTGTGCTGCCAATTTCGCTCCCCAGCCTTCGCCCCTTTCCCCCCTCTTTAAAAAAAACTTTTACTCTCCCACTTTCATTCCCCTTCCCCACTTTCACCTACATATTTCTTCAGAAGAAGGAGTTTGGAAAAAAATTCTGGAATTCTTGTACCAACATCCTGCCCTCATCTCAACTTCGACAACTTGCTGGCACTACCACTATTGTTACATTGGTTGCTTTAAGTGTTACAGAGAGGTTCATTGGGTACTTGCCAGTCTGGCTCTCCTAAACCCAATATGTAGCTCATGCAGCATGGCTAGAAAGAAGCACACCATTTACCCAGCCAAACGCTAAGATCTGGCTGTCCCAATGGATGATCCCATTCTAAGGTGGGAACAGAATTTAATTAGCATCCAAAGTAAAGTATGACAGTTTGCATTAAAGTTGCCAGTTAATCCATTTTTCATGTAGTTTCATACATGTTAGTAGTAGTGAATGTAGTAAATCCCAAGTTTTAAAGGTGCAACAAGAGATTTTGAGGCACCCAAATATTGTGTCATAATAGTAATTTTATACAGATTAGACACTCAATAGATTTCTTACCTTGTATCTGGCCAGAGAAATGTCTTAAAAGAGAGAAAAAAGGCGATTTTGATTTGTTTATGTTTCAATATAAAACATAGGCTGAATTTCGTATTTGCTCCTATACAAAATTAGAAATATGACAATTTTTGTACCAAAGAAACATTTCTCAGCTTAATTCTTTCAGATGTGGATATTTTTGATGGAAAAGCTTTACAATAGTGCAAAAATCAGGATTTTCACATTTTTAGGGACACCGGTGAAATCTCTTGTTGCACCTTTAAATTCAGTTTTGTCCCTGCAAAAATGGGGTGCCGGATTTACCTTGCAATCGAAGCAATCACCCTTACTCCTTCCAGTACATCCGATTCAATGCGTCCTCCATCCTCAACATAACCCTTCTACTCTCCTCCTCCACTTGTTTCTTATATTTTGTATTCAATTAATGTAGATATTCAGTTTTATCATGGTCCCTAACAAATTTTCTTGCTAGCAATTACCAATTTGAATACACACACATTAAAATCTATTCAATTGTGGCCACTTTTTGTGTCGCCTGCCTTAAAGGGATCACTTTGTCCACTGTTGTCTGTTGTTGATGATGTCTGTTGTTGTTGTTGTGAAAAAGGGTTAACATTTGCCTGTAATATCCACATACTTTGATGGATTCAAACCAAACTTGGGTCACAGGTGCAACATGATATCCCCCATTTGTTGATGAGGTCAAAGGTCACATACCAAGGTCAAAAGTCATGTGAGGTCAAGTTGTAAAATAGGCTGAAAATGTAAAATTAACCTCATTTGAAAAGTTGAAGTTCAATTGGAACCAAATTTGAGTCAGAGGTGAAACATGGGATCCCTCATTTGTTGATGAGGTCAAAGGTCACATACCAAGGTCAAAGGTCATGTGAGGTCAAGTTGTAAAATAGGCTGAAAATGTAAAATTAACATTTGAAAAGTTCCATTGGAACCAAACTTGGTTTATGAAGTTTACATGCAATCCCTCATTTGTTTATGAGGTCAAAGGTCACATATCAAGGTCAAAGGTCGCATGAGGCCTATCATTCACAAACCGCGACGACAGGCGACACAAGCGGTCCGAGGACCGATGTATTTTTAAAATAAGCTCAAAAATGCCAGGCATCTTGAAAATGACCTACTTTAAAAAAAATCTGATAACATTTCTTCCTACACCTTTGTTTTCATCAGACATAAACATGGATCAGAGGTAAGATTGAGTAGAAGCAACAGTCACGGCGGTGAACATCAGTCTCCTCCTGATCCACTCAGTAAATCAATCATTCAAAGCCCACCAAGTAATGCGTCAATGATTACTGCCACACCAAAAAGACCCTCCAATGTTCATCTAAGACAGAAATCACCTGTCATCCCTGAATCTGAGGACCAAACTCCCAGAACAGTCATCAAGGCTCCACCTGAGGCAATGTACAACTCCTCAAGATACCTCATTGGACATAATTTTTCCATGGTTGGAAGAGCGGCATTTTCCTCTTCCACAAGGCTGACTGAAATAGATGAAACAGAGTGTGCTGAAATCAGTAAAACAAAAATCTGTTAAACCTGGACATGAGAGTGGCAGCTCAGACCCATCCAAGTCGCAAGATTCATTAGAAGAATTACTTAGCAGTCATACTATCGATGACTCTCAGCGTGTTTCTAGAACTGAAGCAAGAGGTAAACCAGAGGATCAGTCCGGCAACCATGCACCTGTAACTTGCAACCTGGATGAATCGGACATAAAAATCAGAGAGTCAAGTAACTATTATGCAAAATATGAGGCTGATAGCGATTATTCAGATCTATCCATTCATTTTGAAGACAGTACTCAATTGGACTCAAAGCCGTCCTTAAAAACTGGCAATTACACTTCCGTAGTGCAATCTGAAAAAGTGGAATTCAAGCGCGTCTCCAAACAAAATGTGACGCATACCTCTTTAAAATGAACAGCAGCACTGAAATCCAAGACAGAAGTTGTGGTAATAATAAGATTGGGATGGAAATCTGTGAACGGAGACCAGATAGTCTTGCCAATCAGGCCTTCCTCCTAGGTCATTTTGGTTTCAGTAATCTGTTAAGAAGCCGAGACAGATTAAAAGATCCTTCAGCCCATTATGACATTGACAACTCACTGCCTAAACCATTGAAAAATCCAGATATTGATGAAAAACTTGACCTGGCTGAAAAACGTAAAATCAGGAGGAGAAGAGCGGTGAGTTTTGATCCGGCATCTGAGTTGTCCTGGAGTGAAGCTGATGCGGGAATACAATCAGGTGACAACCTGTTTCCTGGTTTTGTTGTGACTTTGTATATACAGATGCAGTTGTGTTCAAGGACTTTGGCAGGATGGTTGAAAGAGAGGAATGATAAAGCTGCATCCATGCCAGGTAAAGAATTGTGATAAACCTTTAATAAGATTGACTGTTTATATTACCAATTAATTAAATTCAGAATTAACAAGCACCTCAAATCACAATATGACCAAAAGGGTTGCTTTGGTGAGAGATTTTACTCTCCCAGAGTCAAGTCCATTGTCTGTCTATATCCTGTTTCCACAGAAAACCACTAGATGACGGTGGTCAACCCACATTCAATTTAGCAACATAACAAATGAATCAAAATGCAGTTGGCACAAAAAGTATCTCAGTGTGTGTTTCGATCAGTATTGTGCCAAAGTCCGATAATTTTGAAAGTTTTCAAAATATACATTTTATTGCTTGTAAAAAAGCATTTCAAAAGAGCTGAGATAGAATGCTGCAAAGATGCAAAACCCTAAAAACAAAAGTTGCACTTTATGAATGGCAACTGCAAGCTGATTTTGGTGATTTAATGTTGGTTGGCTGTGGGTGGTTCTGTCGCCCATACATTACCTCATTCACCGCTATTTATATATCAAAACTTAAAAACAACCTTTAAAGAAGTCTTACAAGTTGAAACTTTCATATTCACCTTTGTGTGCATGTGTGTGCTGCATTTTGGTTGGGCTAAGGTTAACTGCTTTGTGTTCTCATTCTTGGATGCTTTGCCATATTAAACTATTTAGTTACAAAAACCACTGACCCAAGACTCAGAAAAATTGTCATTATTTTTGTTTGTCATTTTAGATGCATTTGAAGGAGTGAATGCGAGTGAAAACATGCAGATATTTGAAGACATAATGAAAGGTGTGCAATATATACATTCCAATGGGTTCATGCACAGAGATTTGAAGGTATGTATCCCCACTACTGATTATAGGTTAACCCCCTGGGCACTAGCCTTGATCAAGGCTGTCTGCTAAGAACCGACAAACTTGCTATTTATTTTTCACACTGTATTGTATTGACATTTTCTCAATTATTTTGAACATGTGTTTCAGTGCTTTAGAATTAAAGGGCCTACCCCGTCAAGAGAAAGATTTAAAAATAAATTAGTACACTCCCTTGTAGTCTGTTGTGAACACTGGATCCTGGAGCCTGCTAGTCTCGGTATAAAACCACAAATACCTGTTATGGTCAGGTGCAGTGGTTGTGCTACTCAGGGTAACAGTCCTAATTAAATTGCTTTGTGGTTTTAATCTTCCCTGTATAAAACTCCTATCAAATTCTTGCAAATGAAAGAAAAAGCCTGACAGATTGAACAAGGTGCTTTGCCCGAGTTGAACTTATTAAACTTGCTAGTGGAAGCATGGAATATAGGCCAGGGGTCCGTTCCCGAAACTCAGTCGTAAATCTACGTGCATACTATGTCATGCCTGAGTGGACCAATTGTCCAAGCACTGTGTAACTGGTATGAAAAGGTCTGTATTGTAGGACATACACATGAGTTAGTATACACGTAGGGTTACGCACGAGTTTGGGGAACGGGCCCCAGGCGAATGGAGACCACAAATTAGGTGCTTGATAGAGTGAATTCTTGCCACGATTTCTGTCAAATATGATCTGTGACATAACATTATTTGTATCAGACTTGTGAACTGATGAATGAAGTTGGTAGAGCGCCTTGAACAAGGCTGCCTGGACACTACCTGCCTATCTATCGGCATCTAAGCACTATTTTGATTGGTTACCTGGCAAGTAATGAGCAAATCAGAGATATTGAAAGAATATTGGTATGGTATACACAGAGATATAGAAGCACTATTTTGATTGGCTACTCACAGGGCTATCTCATATTGTGTTCTGTTATGGGCGAGTCAGACAAACTGTATCATAGGTGGTTGTTCCCAGGGGGTTAATAACTGTGTACTGTATAAGTGGAAATTTTCGCGTACAGATATTTTCGCGATTTTAACAGTTTTGCCAAATGCGCGAGAATTTAATTTCACGGTATTGACATCAATGCAATACAAATCTATTGGAAGAAGTTATTTCCGCGAGTTTTTATTTTCGCATTTTTATGTTTACTCGTGAAATTCGCGAAAATAAAAACCTCGCGAAAATTTCCACTTATACAGTATTTACTCCATGTAAGTGAAATGAGAAAAATCAATGCACACATGCTGAAATTTTGATGCGTCCATTACACGAGACCCGCAGGTCAAGGACGAGTGTATTGGATATGCATCAAAATTTGCCACAAGTGCATTGTCACATTTCTTGAGCAAAAGTTATTTTTTTATCTTCAGCCAAAGAACATATTCCTTGAAGGTGATGATCTGCATGTAAGGATAGGAGACTTTGGGCTAGCCAGACCAGATGTGGTGGAAAGATCAAGAAGTCCTTTTCAAGATTATCCGCTGACACCGTTAAATGAAATGAACAATAAATGGGGTGAGTAGAAATTGCTTCCATCAATTATACCAATTACATGTTTCCTATTTTACCGTTACTTCTAGACAGCAACAAAGAGAAAGTGTAGATCTGTTGGTGTTTGGAGATGAAAAGTTAAATTCCCATTAATGTATCCACTACATGTGTGAATTTTAGTTGTTACTGCTGGATTTAAGTGTGTTCTCTATTTTAAAGCTGAACCATCACCTATAAGGGTCAACAAGTATCAAGGTCCCTTCCAGAGAGTATTTTGAATTAATCCCATAATGCAGAGAGCGAGGTAGCCGAGCAGTCTAAGGAGAGTTCGAGGTGACTGCGCTGAACTGTCGGCAGGGTATAAGATAGATCAAGCGACCCTGGTTCGAGCCCCGCTAGAGTCAGGTTTCTTTGTCACGAGAGTTCCTATAAGGTCGGAATTTGTATAATTGCATAAGTGTGTCATTATGGAATTTCTTTTTGCTCCCACCCATTGCACAGAATGTGCAGGTGCAATGGGTGCCCCGCACCTCAGGGTTCAGAGAGTCATGTAAAGCTGTTGGTCCCATGTGTCAAAGGAGTCCATCCTGAGCACGTAAAAAGTTGCACACCTCATCAAAAAGAGTTGGGGGATCATCTTGGGTCTGTCACCTGCACTCATCACTCTAGGTACCAGAGTCCCTTCCAATCTGCACTAGGCCAGCATGGAAGGGTAGGCCTTACTCCAGCATGGACACATGTTAAGACTTTGTCCTGCAGTGGACTGACATAGCTGATGATGATGATTGCAATTTGCCTTTATTGTACCGTTCAAAACACATGTCGGTACTTAGGGACAAAAAGTGTTCGAGAAGTTCTAAGAACCACAAGACATCTCATAATCTTGCAAAAAATTACCTTAGTACCAATGCTTTGTGGGCTAAAATGAGTGTAAAAGTCAGGGTTTTTATGTGTTAGGAAGAGGATTTTTGTGGAATTACATGACCTTATCATGGTGAAATTTTCCAAACTGGTGCATTGTGGGATTGACTCAATGCACCCTCTAGGTCTATTCATTGCATTGGCATAATGAGTCATGCATTTGGTGCCAGTGGAAGATCCAAAGTTGGCCAAAGATACTTCCATTAGTGTTTCATATAAAAAAACCAAATTTTTGCAATTAATAATCAAAACAGGAATTCAGGCTCATCACAATCATATTTGAAAGTTTGTAAAGGAATTATTACAGTGTTATCAGAATGTGATGTCATGGTTTTGTGTGGCTGTGACATTTTGAATGCAGATTGTCAACATGAAAGCTGTAAAGCTGCTTTCAAGCTAGGTTACACTGCAAAGACTTATTCCATCCACAACTTGTGTTCCAGGACCACATTTTTCCTCTCGTCTCATAGGGCAGCGATTCACTTTTTTTCTATTTCAATCGCTGAATCTGATGTTTTTGTTGCAATTGCTCGCTCAAACTCACTCTAAATAAAAATATAAGCATAATAAATTAAAATGTTGTGCCTAGAGGAAGATTCAAGCCCATGACCTTTGGATTACCTTTGGATTACAAGACGAGTGCCTACACACACACGCCACACAATCCGAGCGGGCAGAAGGTTGTTCTTGTGTAATACTTAAATAAATACATTAACGGATCATAAATAGCACCACCATGAGATGAGTCGAAAAGATCTAGTCCTGAAACACAAGTTGTGGACAGAATAAGTCCTCTGCAGGTTACACTAGTTGAAATGGTTATCTAATTTTTAAGACAAATTGTTTGTTTGTATTTCTGTTTTTAGATTTCACTTCTAGTTGTAGTGTTCACACATCAGGGGTAGGCACAGCGACGTATGCATCACCAGAGCAACTGAAAGGAAGTGATTATGACAGTAAGGTAAGAAGTGAGAATTGTTTGTGTGTTTGTGTGGCTCTCTCTTCGCGGCAATGCATTTCGCTGCTATGCATTTCGCGGCTATGCATTTCGCCGTGCTTTTAATGTATAATTTTAAATTTGGCTTGTGCAAGGTATTTCGCTGCTATGCATTTCGCGGCTATGCATTTTGCGGCTATGCATTTCGCCATGTTTTATTGTATAATTTTAAAATTTGGCTTGTGGTCAAGGTTTTCTGGTCTGCTTTTAGTAAGTGCCAACTGTCTAGCAATATCTACCATACCCATAGCGCCCCCTTGTGCTATCATACCTACATTGCAGGTGTGATATTAGACTATGGGCTGGCATTAGAATGTCACTGTTGTAGCAACAGGCAACACCTCGTGTGGTCATCGCTCATCATTTCACACTTATTCTAGACACTGGGGCTGAAAAGTGATTCAAGGATCATTCATCTGAAAACTGTGATGTTTCTAGTTAGGATAGCAATTGGGGGAACTGAATGCAATCATAACTTTAGATTACTTTTAAATCAAAATCAAGAAACTGGATTTTTTTGAAATAATTGAATAAATCAAAAATATTTAATATTTCCTGTAAAAATAGAAGAATAACACAGCACATTTTTTGAAGAGTGCCTCCAATTTTTCAACATTTTGAAATTTTTTTGCACAGTTGTGTTGGTAATCGTCTTAGTGAACTATCCCTCCTATGTAATGCTCAAACGCCGTTTTTCATAAAAGAAGCGATTTAGTTTTGGAATTGGGATCTCCCGATTATACTTATGGGGAGCTGAAAATGCCAATATCTGTGTGAAAAGTGCCACCGTCATCACACACCGCCCTCTAACTTGGACTTGCCTGAACCAATGGAACAACTAACTGATGAGTGGTGACACATACTGGTGCTATTTCTTGCCTATTTCATACCTAGAAGAACATTTCTAGCGGCCGTTGAATTCTTGTCCCAGGTATCTCATAGTCTAATCACAAATTCATTCTTATGTGACAACACACACCACAGAATTTCAAGCTTTATCATTCACAGTTAGTTTACGAGCCAATTACCAACAAAACTATACAAAAATATCAAACTAAAAAATTAAAAAAAAAAAAATGGGGTGCTCTTCAAAAAATGTGCTGTTATTCTTTACCTTGGCAGGTATATTGGGGCCCCTGGAATAGTGCAAATTAAGGGAGAATCAGAGCTAGCAGTGTGTTTAAATGGCTGAAATACACCGACAATAAAACAAAGCAATCTAGCCCCTAAAGTTTTTCACAACCACAACTACCAGTCCCATTCGTTCCTTTACAAATGGGCGAGATGAAAACAATCATTTTCTCCTCAATGGCACACTCAGACCTTAAAGCTACCATTCTGCTTAAAGATCATCATATCTCCTACCCAATCAATCATGGAAATTAGGGTAGTTTTTCCTAACCCCAAAATTTTTGAGCTATTGGACCGCTAAGACTAGATGCAACCCGTGGGATCCTGGAGGTCACAGCACTTATTTCAGTCAGGTGTTCCCTGTCTTCTTCTTCTTGCGTACGAGGCAGCAGCTAAACATGTTGTAAGCGTTGGAGCCACCTCACTGTTGGTTGGTTGGGGTTTGAGAAATATGTGTCCAACGGCGGACGAAAGGTAAGGGCACTCATTTAAAATGTTGATCCGCAGTCGGTGATGGAGAGGCACATTGGCAGGCTGGCGATGGCCGCAGCCCCCATCAGTGCATATTGCTGTTGAGCGCGACCGACTCCTGTGCGAGATCCGGTTTAAGGTGACCCCTTCCTTTCGTGGGAGATTTGCTGGCAGGGGGTATTCTGTCTTAGGTGTGATAGATAATTGTTCGTGTTCTTTTCGGAGTATCAAGCCAGGCAGTATCCAGTGTACTGGTAGAAGTATGTTTCGAATGGGGAAACTGAGACGGAGGTTTAGAGCGGCGTGTCGTCAGAAAGGTTCGGCGAGAGCGCGATCTCTGTCTACCGAGTAGGTGTGATTCTTTGACGGTGTTATGCATCAGGTGCTGTTGTCCAGCAGGGGGCCTTATTCACTAGTGTTGTGCGTTTGGTGTATCTCTCCCGAGTACTTGCAGTGTTCAATTCTAACGCACTGTGTAGGCTGAATTGCAGGATTGCTATTAGTACGGAGGCAGCCAGTGGATTGTTCTCAAGTCTCTTGAGTACAGTATCCAGCTTCTTTGTGTGAGAGCTGTTGCACCACTGGGGTCGCGGCATACTTCAGCCCGGCTGTAGGTAGACAGACAAAGGCCGTGCTTTGCGTAGGGTCGTTGGGGCTGGCACCCCAGAAGATCCACAATCGGCCAGGAGGTTATTCCTCGAATATACCATTGGCGCTACGGGGACTCGAGGTGCTGGCCGTGTATGTTAAGGTCCTGCCGGATCAAGCTTGACCTCCCCCCCAGGTGGTGGTGTAGGATTGTATGGGCAGAGGCGCCCATGTAGGTTGATTGACGCTGAACGATGACCTCACTTTGGTGTTGAGTTGGAAGGTAGCGGTGGTCTTAGGTCTTCACTCAAGCTTCATTCTCGCCGAGGTCCTTCGATATTCTCAAGTATCCCATGCCGTAGTAGTGTGCTTTTCTACTTCTGTCCAGTTTCTGTCTGAGTGTGGAGGCAAGATCGTCGGCGTAGCCCTATTGTCTAGATGTTGTTTTGAGGTAAGTCGCTTGAAGTACAAGTTGAACAGCATAGGAACCAGTATTCAGATCCTTGTGGTACTACTCCGTTCCTCAGACGACGGCAGGCGACTACTTGTTACTCATTCCATCACTGATCTTAAGGACAAAGCTACGGTTGCAAGCAGTTACATATGATTGTAACAAGGTGACGATCCGGATGAAGTCCTGAAAATCCCAACCATTATTGGTCAGCCCCTAGGTGCATAACACTGTGTCGATGCTGCAGTCATGTCCACCAAGATGACGCCTGCCTTACGGCGCTTTTCAAAAAGCGTTCCTCCCAGAAATCATTTGTGAGTTTTAACAATCTGTGGACAGTGCTCCGGCCAGGCGAAATTCCTGCGTGTTCGTCAGGCAGGTGGCGTTCGACGACGGGCTCCAGCGGGTCCAGGATCATCCTCTCAAAATGAGGGTTTGCAAAAAGGGGAGACACCCAGTAGTGATATTGGGCGGTAGCTCTTAGGGTTGTCCCCCCGAAACGGCTTGTTTGGGTTTATGGGATTCGATGATAGTAGCTCTCCCCTCCACTCTTGGGTAAGGACTGTGTTGGTGAGTGCATCATGTGTGAACTCTGGAGCCAAATCTAGACATTCTAGACATCGTGGGCCCCCGCATTGCTGGTATGTCTCAGGGCCTGGGCCTCCACTCTTTAGTTTGCGCTGATTAGCCGAAGGTAGCTCATCTAGTGAGACGGGGGTTGAAAGTGACCCCCCGTCCACGCCGGGCTCGACGAAGGTTGGGGATCCCGTTTGACAGAGCGAAGTGTGATCCTATCAATGTTCCCTGTAAGATACGGTTAAAATTGGTTTGCGGATCAAAAAAACCATCATGACAACCTTTTTTTGGATATTCCTACAGAGTTATACTTAATATTGATACAAAACCATGATTGCAACCCAGATCTCGCCTTTGTTCTCTCATTTTTTAGGGTATACTTAGGCAGTGGGTCCCCAAAAAAAAACACCTCATCTGCATGGGGGCTGGACTTCCCGTTTTCTCACGTTATTTACTGGTGTGAATCCATCAAGACTCAACTTATCTAGTTCATTAAGATACCGGGTGTTTTCCCCCTTGTGTTGCAGTCCGGACATTACAGTGAGGGATCATCTTGGTTGAGTTAGTCGCATCCGTGCGGCAACTGCCATGGAGATAGCTAAGTGCTGTAGGTGAATCTACGTCAAGGAACCCTTGCTACTGAAGTGTTCAGAAGATGGGGCCTTTACAGTTGATTTGTTATTCAAAAATGTTTTATGGTTTATAGTTAAGATGACCCCACGTGTCAACCCCCTCTAGTACTTTTTCCCGAAGTATGGGCATTGAATGAGGGATATGTGCAGTGGGTTGACAATTGCATAATTCCACCACACACTAACTATTGAAACATGTAGTCAGTTAGCAGAGAAAAATTCAATTCTATGCTTAAAGGCACATCCTGATTTGCTATAAAATCATAAAAACGAAAAAATCCCAAAAATCAGATTTTTGCATGATCTGTAAACAAATCAGTACCCTAACTATCCTGCAAATGATAATGCCAGAAGCATCCTAATAAGGATAACTCTGATATAATAGTCATTACTGTCTGTTTCGGACACTTACTACAACCACTTAATTGAATGGAGATCCATATCTTGAACACTGCCGTTTTCTCCGTTTATTGTAATGCTTCGGTTGGAAAAAGTAATTTTATTAATTGAGAATCCTACAGATTTATCCTTCACTTTTACGCTATTCCTATTCCTAGTGGCTGCAAATTTTAAAAATATTTGGACTCTTTCGGATGATCACTGATAGTGTCTTTAATGAAAACGTAGGTGCATTTATAGCTTACATTACAGGCAACTATCATGATTTGCTTAAATAAAAAAATTGCAAAAATCTATTCAAAAAAATAAGATTTTGCATGTTTGTATAAAGGAAATGTACCACCCCCCCAAACTCAGACCTTGCAAATAATTAACCACAATCAAACTAATAAGGACAAAATAAGATTTTTGTCATTACTCTGTCCGTACGGACCTTTCCTACAACATCTTTGAACGCCTGTCACGTTTTTTCCTCTTCCTTTTTCTGGGCAATTCTTCGTTGAAGAATTAACTTATGCAAATTGAACAGACTTATATCCTTCACTATAAGGGCCATTTATATGCAAATTCCAATATTTTTGATCCTTTTTCGGGTGAATTACTGATGTGTCTTTAAATCTAAAAAATTCTGACCAATCATTACTTGCTTAATGGTAATTCAATGTAACATGTTATTTGAATGCTATTGATTTTGAGTGCCTGTTTTTTGGTTACGAAGGAATACAAACCGAACCGAGTCACTATTTTCTCTTTCTGCCTCCTGTCCCAACTGATCGATGCTGTCCAAACTTGTTCTTCTTGGTGGCCGATGGGTTGATCCCACTATGGTTCATTTTTTTTTTAAAAACAATCTTATCAGGTGTAACTACCCTGGAAACGATTGGCAACAAAGATGATATGATGGAACTATATATTAAGGGCCGCCGTGCTCACATTGGGTCAAACAAATGTGATACTACTTACTACTGTCTGGCGGTATTGTTTTATGTGCTCTGTCGAGCATTCTTATTGAGGTTAAAGAAAGGGTTTGTTGACCTAATAAGTTTGGAACAAGCACTTACTATTACATTCTTCCCCCTAAAACGCCGACCACATACTACTGTGATTGACACCTGCTTGCACAGAAGTGTGCCTATTTTGCAAAGACTCCCTTAAAAGGTGCTTGTTCAAATTAATGTCTATTGTGTTCTCCTCTACTTACTTGGATGTGAGAGCCTGGCACTTGCACTATATACAAAACACCCCCCCAAGTACCATGTGGGAAAACAACTTGTTAACTCTTGGCGGTTGTCATGGTAGAAGCAATATGCACATTAACAAAGCCCCTAATTCAATGCTGCGCTACTATTGATGGTTAAACCGTTATTGTCCTGTTTTGTGTTTTTTTTAATTGGGAATGAAATGGTGTGAGGGCTGTGCAAAATTTCAGGAACGCCACTGAGAACATACGGCCTTTAAATCTGATATCAAAATCGGTAACTACTTTGTCATCAAGACTATTTCTTCTATAAATGTCATCAACTTGCTCACAAGAACTGCTGTCGCAAGCTTTACCTGAGGTTGTACCAATTGACCTTCTCTCATGACGCTACATGACATTTGTTGACCCTGTTATGGGTATGTTACTGTCAATGGCCATCTCTACAAGTTTTAACTTACAGTATTTAATTGTGCAATTTTCCTCCATACAGAGTGCAATGATAGAGCAGCTTTTTGCTTTTGAAGCAAGACAGCCTAGTGCGGATGAGGTCCTGAGGAGTGAGCTCTTTGTCTCCAAGGATTGAGGTATGTGCCTCGTTTTAACTATTTAAAAATTTAAAAAAAAAAAAAAACCGCCACACTTTGGCTCACCCAAAGTTTTTCACATGTGAAATTTCCAAGTTTGCATCTAGAATGGTTCATTTTCGAAAACAGACCCAACCATTCAGGTTACAAATTTAGTGAAAAATAGTCTGAGTCGGAAATCATAAATCTGTTCAAAATGGATATCCCATCTAAGACTTTTGCCCCGGCAATATTCTGTCACTATTACATTGGAATTTTAACTGTGATTTACAGCCATTTGACCCATTTTTTAACTGCTTTCATTTTTAGCAGTCATTTAAACACTAAAAAAATCAGCATTCTAAACAGTCCTCTCTCTGCAAAAAGAAACTGGAAAAGCCAAATTGATACCACTATGTTGAGACTGACAGAGACATGGGTCAATTTGTAACGCCTAAAATTGCATTTGCAAGTTTGAGACCTGCCAGGTCGGGCCTTTAGGGTTGTCCGACCAGAATAACCTTAACAGGAACATGAGGTGTTTTAGGAAAGAGGTTTAAAGTGTTAGTGGTCAGTCAAAATTGTTCGTTGAAAAAATTGCTGGGTTGTATACAGAAAGAGATGCATGTCCCATAGATGGAAACCAAGATGGATTGAGATACAGAGGTCCTTTTTTTGATCTGTAGATTGTGTCCACCAGTGCTCCATGGACCTTAAATCGTTTCAAACTTATTAACTCAGCTTACACTTCACACCTACTGAATGAGCCCAAAATCTAGTAAAAGTAATAAAAATGCTGGATTGAGTATTTTCTGTGAGCAAACAGAAAATCCAACCTCGCTCCTCTGTAGGGGTCCAATTAGGAAGTAGGCACGAGTTGAACAGTTGGGTTTGTGGCCGCCAGCTATAGCTGGCAGAACCACTTGGCAATCCGTTGTTCGTGGTGTGTACATGTTTGTGTGGATGTGTGTGTCACTCACTTGTTAAGGTTTTTTTAATTGACCTCGATTGAAAAATGTGAACTTCAATTGGAACCAAACTTGCTGTCATAGGTGCACAATGGGGATCCCTCATATGTTGATGATGTAAAGTCATGTTGAAAGGTCATTTTTGAAAGGTCTAGGTCATGTTGAAAGTCAAAGGTCATTTTAAAGGCAGAGGTCAAGTCATGTTGAAAGGTCAAGGTCATGTTGAAAGGGCACAGGTCATGTGTTGAAGGTCAAAGGCCATGTTGAAAGGTAAAAGGGTCATGTTGAAAGGTCAAAGGTCATGGTTTGAAGGTCAAATGCATGTTTAAAGGTCAAAGGTCATATGTCATGTTGAAAGGTCCCGTTCATAGGTCATGTTTGAAAAGGTCAAAGGTCATAGGTCATGTTTGAAAGGTCAAAGGTCCATAGGTCATGTTGAAAGGTCATAGGTCATGTTTTAAAAGGTCAAAAGGTGTACTAGGTCCATGTTGAAAGGTCAAAGTCATGCGAGGTCAAGCTAAAAGATGTGCTAAAATTAAATTGACTAATTGAAACTTGAAGTTCAATTGGAACCAAACTTTGTGTCATAGGTGCACCATTCCGATTCCCCATATGTTGATGGTTTCAAAAGGTCATTTCCAAGGGTCAAAGGTTATGGGGCGGCCCACAGTTATATTCATTGAATAGCTGGCGTGAAAAGCCGAATCCCGCTGAAATTCCTAGTTGAGTTCTTTTCTACTTATGTTTTTTAAAACTGACATGAGGAGATTTTTTTGATATTATGATTTCTCTCAATTTGCAACTTGATCGTTTGCAGCCTGCTGAGAAAGATTTGAAGGTTTATTGGACAGACAAGGAAAAAAAAAAGAAAACCAAAAACTATGTTTGAACTTGCTGCTATTGTAATCACATCCCAATCGAAAACATACTGTTGATTTTTTCTGTTGGGCATGACGAAAATTCTTATAATCTATGATCGTATTACATACAATGGCATATTTGGTTATATCAAGCAATTTTCAGGTGTATCTAATACATATAATATGCAAAAAAAATTGGGATCAAAAACAAAAAATGTGGGCACTCTTGCTGGAAATGTCTTAAGTCTCATCCTCTGTATTATTCCCTCAAAACCAATCAATTCAGTGCAATTTAAGAACCGTGTCCTCAAAAATCGACTTGTCCCTTTAAGTAAGATTGGATGTTCCCGTGTGCATGATGCTTATGACTACAACTTTAAGAAGCTTGGGGTAATATTATCAACTAGGCGGTCCCTGGGTTTTTGCGATCACCTGGGTAAATGCGATCCCTGGGTTTTTGCGATCACCCTGGATTGAATTGACCCCTATAACCTCCATGTTTCAATGTCCCTGCACCAAAAATGTTTACCCGGGGTTGTAGCTACACATTTTAGTGTTAGTGTTTAATTTGGACGGAAATTTGACATATTTGGGGTTAATATGGTGGGGGGTGGGTGTTGGTACCTAAAAAGTTTGCAAATTGCCAAAAATTTGCATACATGATTTTTTTTAAAATTGTCCTTTTTTTTTTTGCTCTTGATTGGTGGGCTCTCGAGTAACTTGGATTTTTAGTGTGGGCTCTGGCCGCCCACCACTCCCCTGTTTTAGCTACATCCCTGTGTTATACCCCATTTGACCCTCCCCTTTGACCTTGAAAATGAACCCCTAATGACCTGGTCATAAATACCTTTTTAAACATTTTTCGGCATCAAACACTCGACCCACTCTCCAAATTTCATGTCGATGACCCCTGATTACCCTTTATTCCCACTCACCAATACAACTCGGTCTTCGGACGTTCAAGGGGCATCCACCCACCAAGTTTCAGGACGTTGCGACCTTGGTCTCCAGAAAATTGACGCGGTCAGACCACAGACGATCCTCATATTAAAGGCAATAATAGCACCTTGAGATTTTTACAACAGTTGCAAATTGGGTAACTGGCTAGTAAACTATGTATGTGAATGGTTAAACTTGAAAATGTCTAATGCGTCGCAAACAAGGAATTTTGAATTAGAATAATTAATTCCGGAGCTCTTCAATAATAATTCAATCAATGCTGCTGGAAACGCCTTCGAATATGAAATAGCCGGGAAATATTGGCCATGTAACATATCTAAACTTGCTCATCCATTATTAGTGTTTTTATTTTTGGTTCAGGCAATTCAAGTAGAGTCATTTTTTTTCTTGAGTGCACGATTTCATCATGGACGGACATAAACTGCATTTCCGCTCTGGGCCGTAAGTACCATCTGGGATCCCCAATTCCTAATGTACAAAAATCGCTGATTTTAGCCATAAATCCGTCATTTTTTTAGCATTCTTGTTCGCAGGTATATTTTCCGAGACAATTACCAACGGACCTGTGGCAAAATATAAAATTTTGAAATTGGGGGCACTCTTCAAAAAATGTGTTGTTATTCCTTTAAGTAATACAACATAGAGGTACATATACATAGCAAATTGACATTTCGTTTTGTCTCTTGAAATCTTGTACAGATGATAAGCACCTTCAAACCCAATATCAGAACATAAATCAAACTATTGAAACCGTGAAACAACGCTAGTTAGAGAAAGAATGCATATTAAGGGTGCAAGGCAGAAACTCAAGAAACGGATGCACTCATATATGAACTTCTAAGTAGAAGAGCAAAATGAAAGAAATTTCTCAGTGCTGTACCCTGACTGGCTGCAGTACCTAGGTCCCATTACATGAGAGGGTAAGGTGGGATTTTCCCCCCTGGGCCTGTGAAGGGCCCTGACGAGCAACACATCGGCTGAGAAAATGGTACTTTCTTCCAACAGTGACCCGAGGTTTCCATCTATCCCCTTGGCCCGGGCCACTCACAGCATAATCTGTATCAATATATGTAAACAAATGACACATCATCTATAACGAGCAAGGACTGGATTGTCCGGAAAGTTTGCGCTGCAAAGGCACGCAGTAGCCGCTAACTGAAATGACTGACAAATGGAACTGGCGGTCTGTAAAGAAAACGGGAGTGTCATTGGGTCGGTGTCGATCGGTCGGGGGGGATCGGCGATTTACTAATTGGTTATCAATGGGTATTAATGGATATTTAGCCCAAGCAGAGAACTGGTAAGAAACGCTTTAAGTTTGTACAGATATATAAAGTTTATTTTGATTGTTCCTCAGTAGGTTATATCATTTGCCATCATGTATGACCAATCAGAGATACTGAAGAAGGGTAGAAACATTGGGGTTAAGAGCCAAGATTGGTAGATACAACATAGAACAAGTTGCAGTATGCAAAGAATATATACCATACTGACCCATGTATCGGTCCACACCCGTTTAAAGCTGAAAATAAACTACCTTGTAATTTGGGGTGTGATAATGCACAATTTTGCCCGAAGCCTTAGTGTCGGAATGTTGGCCTACAGTACACACAACAAACAAAACCACTTCATGACCCTCCGAATTTTAGAAACTGTTAAATTGCAGTTCCATCCACAAACATACTTGTCACCCGCTTATTCTTAAATGGGTGTCATCTTAGTTTGAAGTAAATCATGATTACCCTAATGTACCAGGAAAGAGGTGGGTGAATAATGGTAGAGGTGGAGAAAAAAGTGGGAAATTGGGGTCGGTCTCGACGCAGGGGCCACCTTTGAGCCCCAAACCATCACCAGTAATACCACCACGCTATGATGGGGTCATCTTCACTGGCCTGGCTAGCAATTTTGTGCCCATTTGCGTCTTCGTTTTGATGTATGCATCGGCTGCATCCCCGGGACTTGTCATTTCTCATCATGCATTGTGTTTTTTGTGTGTGGTATCGTTATGATTTTTAATGACTTTAAAGCAATTTGGATGGTGAATTATTTTTTAAAGAAAAGCAAAAAAAAAGGAAACCAAAAAACTAGTTTGAACTTGCCTGCTATTGTAATCATCCCCATAGAAAAGCATACTTTGATTTTTTTGTTGTGCATGACAGAAAATCTAAATAATATGATCTTATTACATAAACAATGGCATACTTTGCTTATGCACTTCAGGGGATGTGATTAATACTATATATGCAAAAAAAATTGGGATCAAAAACAAAAAATTGTGGGCACTTCTTTATGGAAAGTCCTTAAGTTTTTCATCCTCTGTATTATATTCCTCAAACCCAATCAATTCAGTGCAAAATTTAGGAGAAGAAGAAACGTGTTTTGTCCTCAGAAAATCTACTTGTCCCTTTAAGTAGATTGGAGTGTTGCATGTGCATGATGCTTATTAACAACACTTTTAAGCTATGTGTAATATATCAACTAGGCGGTCCCTGTCTGGTTGTGCGATTCACATGGGTTATGCGATCCCTGGGTTTTTGCGATCACCTGGATTGAATGACCCCTGATAACCTCATGTTTATGTCCAGACCAATGTTACCCAGGGTTGTGAGCTAGCACAGTTGTAGTGGTTTTTTAGTGTTATTTGACGGAAATTGGACATGATTTTATAATGTATACCTAAAATTGCCAAAATTGATTAAACATGATTAAAAAATTGTCCTTTTTTGCTCTTTGAGTGGTGGGCTTAGAGTTTAAATGGATTTGTGGTGGGCTCTGCAGCCACCACGGCCCACGTAGCTACATCCCTGTTGTTTTACCCCATTTGACCTCCTTTGACCTTGAAGGGACCCCTAAATGACTTGTAATACCTTTAAAATTTTCGGCCAATCAACAATCGACCCCCCAATCTCAAATTTCATGTCGATGACCCCTGATTTACCTTTGATCCACTAACCAATCAAACTCGGGCTTTGGACGGTCAAGGGCATCCACCCACCAAGTTTCAGGAACGTTGCGACCCTCCTTGCGTCTCCAAGAAAATTGACGCCCGGTCAGACAGACAGAACAGATCCTCATATTAAAGCAATAATAGACATTGAGATTTTACACCGTTGAATTGGTAACTGGCTAGAAACTATACACTGTGAATGTTAAACTGGAAAAGTTCTATGCGTCGAAAACCAAGGATTTTGTAATTAGAATAATTAATTATCGGAGGGGTCTTCAATAATAATTCAAGGGGCTGCTGGGGAAAAAGGCATTCGAATATGAAATAGCCGGGAGGAAATAGTGCCATGCTTGTACATATCTACGCTCATCATGAGTTGTTTTATGGTTAAGGCCAAGTCAAGTAGGACGTATTTTTTGTTCTTGAGGGTGGACACGATTTTCAATCATGGACGGACATAAATTAGGCATTTCCCAGCTTGCCGTAAGTACACTCTGTGATGCCCAATTCTATTACCAAAATCGCTTATTTTATGATAAATACGCATTTTAGCCATTCTTGTTCGTCAGGTGTAGTGTCCGAGACAAGTACACAAGTAACTGTGCAAAAATATACCCCCCCTCCAATTTTTCAGACCCCCCCCACCCCCCAAAGCCCGCGTGGGGGCCCCCACTCTCACCAAAAAGTGTTGTTATGCTTAATGTAATTAATACATAGAGGTAACAAATACATAGCCCAAATTGACATTTCTTTGTTCTCTTTAATCTTGTACAGATGATAAGCACACTTCAAACCCATTATCAGCACAAATCAAACTAGTGACCGTGAAACCAACGAGAGTTACGAGAAAAGAAATGCGAGTTAAGGATGCAAGGCATGAACTCAAGGAAAGGATGCAATTCATATATGAACTTCTAAGTAGAAGATAAAAATGAAAGTTTTAATCAGTGCTGTACACTGCCTGTCTGCAGTAACTAGGTCCCATTACCTGAGAGGGTAAAGGTGGATTTTCCCCGGCCTGGCCCTGTTAAGGGCCCATGAACGAGCACACATAAGTCTGAGAAATGGTCATTTCTTCAACGGGACCCCGATTTGTCATCTATCCCCTTGGCCCGGGCCACCTCACAGCAGAAATCTGTATCAAATCTATCTAATTCCCAATGACAACGATCCATCTATACGGGCAAGGGACTGGATGTCCGGAAAGTTTGCGCCATGCAGCATAATCCGCTACTGAATGACTGACAAAATGGACTGCGGTCTGGAAGAAAAACGGGAGTGTAAGTGTGTATGGTGATCTTCGGGCGATTTTAATTGGTTTAACAAGGTTTTGATTATTTAGCCAACAGAGACATGGTAGGAAAAGAGAAGCTTTAAAGGTTTGTACCGATATATAGACGGTTTATTTTGATGGTTACTCAGAGGTTATATCATTCTAAATCAGTATATGAGCCAATCAGAGATACTGTAAGAAAGGCAGTATAACATTGGGGTTAAGAGCCAAGAATGGTAGATACAACATAGAACAAGTTGCAGTATGCAAAGAATATATACCATATTGACCCATGTATAGTCCCACCCTTTTAAAGCTGAAAATAAAATACCTTGTAATTTGGGGGTGGGATAATGCACAAATTTTGCCCGAAGCTGGAGTCGAAAATGTCTTGGCCAAAAGTACACACAAACATAACCACTTCATGACCTCCGAATTTGGAAACTGTTGAAAATTGCAGTTTCCAATAGAACATACTTGTCACCCTCTTTATTTTGAAATGGGTTTCATCTTTTTTGAAGTAAAGCATAATGTCCCAGGAGAGAGTGAGGAATAACGGGAGAGGGGATGGAAAAAGTGGGAAATTTGGGTTGTTCTCGAACCAGGGGCCCTTTGAGCCCCAAACCATCACCAGTAATACCACCACGCTATGATGGTGTCACTGGCCTGGCTAGCAATTTTGTGCCCATTTGCATCTTCGTTTGATGATGCGATCGCTGCATCCGGGACTTGGTGCATTTTCTCACTCAGTGCATTGGTGTTTTTGGTGTTTGGTATCGTTAGGTTTTTAATGACTATAAAGCAATTTGAGGATGATTTTTTTTAAAGAAAATCAAAATAGTCACGAGAATTGAACCAATTTGCCATCTGATATGGCGGCAGCCATGCCGACGCTGTAATGTCCCCCGACTGAATCTTTTTGTTTATGATGATATCAAAATCATCCTATGAAATTAATCCCATAAATCTATTTGAAATATTTGAATTTTCAACTATTTTTAGTAATTTAATAAATGTGGTCTTTTTAGAAATAATCATCTGAAAACCTGGAAACTGTAAAAATTGGGAATTAATCTCACCATCATTAGGTATAAAACTCTGACCCTACTATGACCTTGTTCAAAAATGTTCTTTATTATTGCACTTAATCTGAAGTTGTGTTGCACTGAGGGAGGACAGGGTGGTGCAGTGGTTACAGCATTTGGCTGCTGATCAGACGTCCTAATTTGACAACCCATCAGAGCCAATTTGTTGGTATTTTTTGGGCGTGGCACATTACCTCACTTACCAAAATCCCCACCTAAACATGAGTGAGGACCAAGGCATTCTGGAAGGTAAAACTACTGACTTGATTTGCTGTTGAGTGATTGAACCCCCCCCTTCAAACTCGTACTACAGTCTTTGCCAAAATTTCCGTGATCATGTACGCCCACTTCCATGCCAAAAAAGGACCATAATGTATGTACACTGTACATCAAAAAGATATGCATGTCATGTGTGAGGAATAATGACAAAGAGATCGGATGGGTATCATTAGCTTCAGAAACAAACGTATACTTGTGTTGATGAAAAAAAAAAAAAAAGGAAAGACGACGATGATCATGATGATTATTGCAGTCATGGTCTAGGCCTGTGAAGTGATGGTGTAAAAATAAGATGTTCATCACGATGAGGAAAAGAAAGAGAAGGTGAATGGGTTCTAACTATTTGCCCTAAGTTTTTTTTATGTGGGTTCAAATGTATTTAAACACAAAAGAAATATTTTATTTCTTTGGAGATGCTGGAGCCAAGCCCATGAGGCGGGTTATGTTGTACTTGACTTTTTGCATGAATGTCAATAGAACCACTCCGATCAATTACCGGTATAATCGAAACTGCGCTTTCAATCTTTAACAATCTTAAAAAAGAAAGATAAAAGGCTGTTAGAATTGAGTTAGCACTTCTATTTTAAGTCATAGGTATTTAATTGTTTTAATAGAACTTTTTTCTCTTTTTCCTCCCAAATAAACAACTTTATTAAATAAGGCCAATGAAAGTCAAATGTTATAATAATTTCCATAACAAGTTTTGCAAATCATAATGAGGCAACTCTTTCATTATTTCAATTATGCAGTAAGTTGGAAGAAACAGCAATTGCACCAACATTTCAGCGTGCTATAATAGCGAAAATATTGTGTCAAACCGCCACCATAACTAAGTTTGAAATAAACAGCAATTTCACCAACATTCAGCGTGCTATAATAGCGAAAATATTGTGTCAAACCGCCACCATAACAATTTAAAAATCGGTGTTGCAAATGTTCTTGTTTAAAATCTACTAAAATCACATTCACAAGATGTGTGATCACAAGAAGAAACCTTGATATTTTCTTTAAAATACAAAATAATGAACTTTTTGGAGATTTCAGCATCTCAAATGCGGGCAGAAAATCATAACGCGGGCGGGTTACGGGAAACATAACATCGACTTTCATACGCCTAATCTAGAAATAATTATTTTTAAAAATTAGTGACTTTTGCAAAATGAAATGCATTGAAACTAGCTTCTTGAAACTTGGAAAAGATGTTTTATAATATGAACCACGATTCGAAAGAGTTGATTAGTAAATCTGATTTAGAGCTACATTTTTTGGAGAGTATATAACCAATAATATTATGATACACAATTTTATATAGATATGAGGCATCAAAGCGAATGTGCTAAGTGCGTAAATAACCCTGTGACCCTTAAAGACATGAGGACATACCAGAGAGAAGCGCCCTCAAGATTTGGAATGCTTACCAATGTATTAGATCACACCTGAAGTGAATAAGCTGAATTCGAATTCGCCATCTTTATGTAATAAGATGATGATTTAGTAATTTCTGTCGTGCACGACTAAAATTCACAGCCTGGTTTTTTTTTTGGTTTCCTATAGGACGATTAGGATAGCAGGCCCGTTCAAAACAAGGTTTGTGGTTTTCTTTTGTGCTTGTTTGTCCAATACACCTTCGAAACGTTCTCAGTAGGTGGTCTACAACCGATACAGAGAAATGTGTATCCGAAAAAAATCTCCTCCTGTCACTTTAACATTGTTAGTTTTTACAAAATATACCATTAATTGTAATTATATTGATGTAAAGTAAGTTTAAATTGTTTACTCAACCCCTTTTGGGGATGATCGCACAACAATTATCTAGACCAAAATAGTCGTCTGTGGGATGGAACGATAAAAAAATATAATTTAAAAGGTGTCTATGCATGTAAACATGTTTTCTTCTCCCACCCAGCTTCCAAATATGATAGCATTTGGTAATAAAAATGTTTATGCTACAGCACATAGAGAGTGAATTAAAAATATATGAAACTCTGCTTTGAATGAGCTTGGAATGGTGACCTTTGAGATCTGTGAACTGTTTAAAGGCATATTCAGTAATTTATGGGAGTGGCCAATGCACTATCGAATATCAGGTTTGGGTATTTTTTCCTATAAAGCATGTGTGTGTTAAAGGCTGACTTGGAGATTTTTGTAATATAATTTTTGTGTGTATTTATTAAAAAAATAGTCAACTAGAACTAAAGATAGTCACTTAAAATGCCAAATTCCAAAGTTTGAGATGAATTGGATTTTTTGTTTCCATGCAGTAAACATTTATGTGTAATATACAGTGCCAGAGGATACTGTGTATAACAAAAATTCTGGATCCGGAAATTTATAACAAAGTTGTGATTTTCTATAGGAAGGACTTCGATTTGAGCTTAGCTAATTCACACAGTGATTAGTATATGGGCAAGCATTATGTATATGCAAAAAAAACAATTTGTTTGAAATATGAGGGTGTCCTCATCGGGAAATCTCTGAGTCAGCCTTTAATGAACTGTAATGTTTATACAAATATTGACTGCTCATGAAGGAAATGGTGCAAGATAACCACCCAGAGGGTGTTTTGAATCAATCCCATGATGCATTGCAATGTTCCTATACCATACTGTACTAAACACATCAGTACTTAGGGATAAAAAGTGTTCCAAAAGTGTTCCAAAAGTGTAAGAACCACAAGACATGTCATAATCAATCAAAAAATTCCCCAAGTACTAACGCTTTGTGGGCTAAAATGAGCATTAAAGTCAGGGTTTTTTATGTGTTAAGAATAGGATTTTTATGTGATCACATGACCTTATTGAGGTGAAATTTCCCAAACTGGTGCATTGTGGGATTGACTCAAAACACCCTCTGATAACTACCCAAGGTGACTGGAGACCGTGGGGAGGTCATTTTGCACCATTTCACGAATATAGAGCAGTCAATGTGTTTTATACGACACATAAAAATATATTTGTTGTTTGATATTCTTGCCAAGGAATGTGTGGAGATCAGGCTGATGATCAGCTGTCACCTCAAGATGTGAAGGCTCAATCAATGTCCATGAATTGCAGCTCTTCCACAAATTTCTTGAACTGTTCAGAGACATTTGATTTGTTTTATGGCACTATCTTCAGCATCAAGTAATTGATCCAGTGCTTCAACAACTAGCTTAAACCCCAAATTCTTCATTTTGAGTAAACAAATCAATGAAAATTGCCCAGCGTGATAATCAAGCGCGCAAATATCAAAGCAGAACGAATGCGTTGCAGTGTCCAAGGTTGGGCTGCTGATCGGTTCAGATCAAGCACCCGTGAGGCACAGGCGATGGAAAATACTAATGCAGAAAAAAAAAAAATCCGATAAAAAACGATTATTTCCCTGTGATGGGAGAAATAGGGAACTTTTTTCCCTCCTTTGAAATTTTTGGGAAGTGATTGTGGCCCATCCTACATATTTTATGCACGGGGGATATCATATCCACCATCAAATGACAGAAATATGGCATTATGTATAATAAAGGTTATACAAAAAATCAAATCTGCCCGTTATATAGTGTTTGTCAACGACTTGGAGCATTCATTGAAGATAAGGGCGATTGGGGGTCATGTTGAAAGATGTTGTGCAATAGGTTGGGATATTGAAGAATTAACTAAGATGATAATTGTTAGTATTCTGGTTGCAAAGCAGCAGTATCTCACAAATTACAGAATGATGTGGCACCCGACGACGGTGCTTCTAAGGTGCTGAACCGTTGGCAGGGTATAAGATTGACCGAGCAGTCCTGGGTCGAGCCCTGCGAGAGTGGGGTTTCTTATCATTACTCAAATAGTTCAAAGGTCGGTAATTTCATATGTCACACAGCATAGGTGTGTGAATATGGAATTTCTCCTCGCTCCCACTATTGTGTTAGAATGTGCAGGTATATGCAATGGGAGCCCGGCGCCTCATGGTTCAGAGAATCATGTAACGTTTTGGTCTGTGTTTCAGAGAAATCATCCTGAGCAAGTTAAAATTTGCAGACCTCATCGAAAAGGGTACGGGATCATCCCGGGTCTGTTACCTGCACCTCACGCTGGGTACCCGAGTTCCTTAGTGTGATGGGAACCACTTTACTGGAGTTCGATACAGTCCAAAATGTTTGCTTGTTAACTAAGTTGACGCCCTAGGAAATAGGACTAGCTTATCTCAGGTAAAAGTATCAGTTCTAATGTGAAGTCTTCCTGGTCAGTACTCAGTACTGAGTGAGAGGAATCGATATTAAGAGACACTGGCATTGTGATACGGTGTGCCCTAAGATTGATTCAAAACCCTATTTTGCCAATGTGGTTATGTTTTTACATTGTGTCAACTCTCACCAGAAATGATGCACCAAGAAGAAAAAGCATAGTAGGATCTTAATTACCTTCGTAATTGTGTATGACATGGCTTGATGCTGCTGTTGGACTGATCCATCGCCTGGGTTGTACAATAATGAGGTAAGAGTCATGAAGGGGGGGGACTAAATTCCTCTTGTCCTAGTATTCATAGACTTCCACTGTATTTGACCGCACACATAGCTTCTAGCAAGAAATCAGGACAAAATTCTAGGTTTTAGCATCTGTTTTATTAAGTAATGGACCACTTTAACATGTCGGTATTAGGTTATTACCATGAAAGCTTCCATTTCCCTTATATAATATTTAAATTGAAAATTATGATGATGGTGCTCTAGTTGATTACCTAATCAGAGAGATGAGAAAGAAGGAATGGTTCACCTTTTACTTCAAAGATATTCAACTGCCTATTCATCTGTAATTGCCTTAAATCCGATTGATTGGATCAAAGCCCTGCGCTACTTTTGGCCGGAGAACATTACATACCCATGTCATGTAAATCCAAAAAATATTCCAAATCCCCCAGTTGTCAACTTGGTATTGCACAGTCCTATACACTATGGTCTTGATCATGTACAGCAAAACGTACTCTCTGGCATCACTTGCAGGCAACTTGACCCCAAATTTTTCAAAGCCTTTTGGACGGTGGAGACACTTTCGTCGGACACAATAGGTTTGGTTGAGGTGTATTAAAAATGCATTTACTATCATTATAATTTCACAGGTCACTGGATATGTTTTAAATTAGGCTAAACGACTAACAAAATTTATGACCTCAAACCTTAATCACGGTTAGCTTACGAAAAGGTTGCAAAATATTTGCTGTTTCTTTCATTAAAAAGTCACTGTTTTCCCAATTTATTTCACCAACGATTAAAATAAATAATTATCGATCAGTGTAGCTAGATAATTATAAAGCTGTTTTATAGTTTGTATTGTGTCATTCCTGTTGTGAAACATTACCTGACTAGCCAAGCTTGATTCGGTTGAACAGATTACGGTACTTCAAAGGTCCATCGGCGGCCCTTGAAGTTTCCCAAACAGATGAGCTGGGAATGAGAGTAAAATCCTGGGAAAATCGATTTCAAAACGAGAGCCATCTCCTTCTTTCCTCATCTTCTGCCTAATTAGAGGAAACCATTGGAAATAATACTGTGCCAAACATAATTCAGCTAATATTTTAATCTATATATTAAGTGCACTTATATGTTAAGATTTGTAGCAGTGGTTTTTTTTTTTATACAATAGGGTCAACAAGATGCCACTTGGGGAATAAACCAAATGTCGAAGTCCTGTAGACAGTCCAAAGGAAAGCGTAACAAGTACGTGAATACGTACAGTGTACGTACATACTTCATAATTTCCCACAATGTAATGGCAACTTTTTAAAAACTACATAAGGTTTTTAACCTTTCACCCCCGGCAGTTTTATTTTTTACAGTTTCTGAAGCCTGCACTCTTCCACTACAACAAAATGTGTCTGTGGATTTTTTGATATCTTTTTTTCACATAAAAAAATATTAAGAAATTGATATGACTCATCAAGTGATTTTTTTCAATAATTAAATTTTGACACATGAAATCAAAATTTTGATACATAGAATTTGTTTATACTGTTTGTTTGGCATAGTTCTGAATTAGTAATCCTTTCTCGTCTCAAAACTGAGAATCCCGAGAGGATGTTTATAAAATTCTTTTTGTATTTCTTTATAAGTGATGACGTATGTACATACTTGTACGTATACGTTTACGCTATCGTCTGCACTGATAAACACAACCTTGTATTTCCTCTTGAGGAGGGGGTCAAATGTGAATTATTCTAATCATTAAGAAACATCACATCAATTTTTTTAAAACACTTCCAATACGTAGGCGGGAAGGCAGGGTTTTAGCCTTCTACTACACTAGTATTACTTTGACTGCTTGTTGGCCGAGGTCATATGTCAAATTGTCCAGACCCTGTCTACCAAAAACACAATCGGCAAATACAAAAGAATCTGCAGCAGAAACATCTGACATTAAGCGAGAAAGGAAAGAAGTTCATTGTAATCCATGTGACATGTAATTCTTCGATGCTTGAATCATCTGGAGGGCAAACAAACTCCACTTCCATTTAAAATGTTCTTGACAATGCCATGTCAATAAGAATACCCTGACCATACGACCCGAACAAACCCAAGCTGCAGGCGAATACAACGAATCGCCCATGCACAAACATCTGAAATTTCCCAGGCAAAGCCAGAGCTTATTTGTATTTTGCAATACTTTGGAATGAGCTAAAAAAAGAGGGCAGAACCTGCATTTATCAATTGCCTTCAGTGAAAGGACCCCCATTCATATTTTGTTTATTCCGTCCTTCAGAACCGGCTATTATAGACTGTATTCATAGCCAGCCATGTTTGTGGAGGATATAGACGCATTCCAGTACTACAATACATTCACTCTGTCAATGATCCCTTGCAATCGCTAAACATGGACGATTGACGCTTAATGTATTGTAGTCCTGAAAATGTATGCATCTTGTCCCCAACATGCTGGTGGCTGACGTTCATATTGGAATACGGTCTATAGCACAAAAACACTTCTTCGTATACATTACAAATGAATATCGCCGCTCATTACGGAAATGGTGAATCATATCTGTGATACAACGCTTGGGGAGATTTTGGAAATTCTGCAATGTGTGTTTCATGACTTTGAGAGTTTTTAGACCTTCGCGTGGTCAAATTATATGCGCAATGACGTATGTTTCAATTGAAATCAAATCAATGGAGCTTAATTCAATATAATAGAGTACAAGTTCTTTTTCTTTTATGTTTGTAACCAAGGGGTAAACGCCTTCAAACAGTCGTCCGGCTGGGTGCTGCTGACATTTTGAATATTGCCACGGAATAATTATCAGTTTGGGTGCTGTATACACACATAATGTCATTCGATACAAACAATCCTCCAAAATATCAGTTGTTGGATGTTTGATTGCTATTGGGGTGGTTAAAGTTTGTCCTACCCATGCCAACAACGAATGAAATGACACATCTGTCTTGATATTTAAATAAACCCCGCCTCACTATACAACATCTTTTCACCTAAAGCGCGCTTGCATATATGATAAAAAAAGAGTATCTGAGCACAATGAGCCAGGTACACTATTTTTACACCTGTGCACCCCTTCTAACACATTGACATTAATTTTGTATCACGCAACTAGACGCGTGAGTGTAGTGTAATCGTTGGCTAGAAGCTTTGGGGCAGTTTGCGTGGGTCCTGTAGGTATGTGGAAAAGCGGAGGCAGCCATTTCTTGCTATTGGTTGGTACTCTAGGTTTTCTTTGGTGTCGGCAAAACATGCGAGACGGTGAATTTTCAAAGATTACGTAACGTTTTGCGTCTCTATCATATCGAACCTCTTTGGTTTAACTCAGATTCCCAAATCACAGGTGATCATAACCTTAATTTCCATGATGCGTTCAATACTAATTCTGAAGCCCTCTTATCTCGCTACTAGCAAACCCGGCCCATAACAAGATAGCTGCTGTGTGATTCGAGAACATGTTTGTCTCGTGCAAATGATAAAGACACTGTCAGAGAGCAGCCTGTATTGTTGTAATTTATAATAGCTAGCTCCTGTGGATTGTTTGTATTATTATGTCTTGCATGACTGCAATCACAGCTGTGAAGTTTTTTCATTTATTAATGACAAAACGTAAAAAAATATCAACGCGACAACACTTTTGACAACTTTTGGAGTACTATACCACTCTTGACTTCACCTGTGTAGATTTACAAAGTTTCATTGCGGGCAAATATGATTTTTTCTTAACAACCTAGTTTACACATCTCTTTATGGAAATGAGCATATAGAGGGCCGCTGGAAATAAAATTCTAACCTTTGTAGGCCTATACGGCAAGATTCCCGCATGGATGTTTCTGATTTTTTTGAGATATAATAGCTCTTATATGTCCCTACTTATATCAGTTCTCAAAATAAGAGATGATTTGCACGGGTCAAACAGCTGTACATAAGGCAATTAGAAGCCAGGCAAATTCACTTGCACAAACTGATCGGGGTGGGACAATCAAAGGATCTACCTAAACATTTTATAACGTTTTGAAACAAAACACAGGGCAATTTTCATCAGTTTAAGTCCTCGATATGGTCTTCATTACGGTCATGGGGGTGTCAAACAGCCAGTACACGACTGGAGACAGGAGGAAAGTTCGTGCCCCTCATTAGTACATCAATAAAGCAGGACAATATGGACAAAATCCCAACACCAAATATACATTTTTTCATCTTTTTGGGGAATTTCGGTCGGCTTAGATTTGGGAAAACGTTAATGTAACTTTGGCAATTATCTGTGCACTTCGCACACAGTTTGTTCAAATCTCGATCAATTAAGACTATTTTGAGCAAATCACAAGACGCTTATGCATTTTTGCACCCTCTGGCACGCGGGGACAATCCTGGGGAATCCCCCCCTCCCCTGAGTTACTGGCTTGATACTTAAAAGCGCACTGTGAATGCAAACTGCCCATCTGATATAATGGTCGGCATCCCACTTTTCTGAAATATCCTTCATACATGTCCATGTGCCCTCACATATTCTAAATCATCCCATTTTTGGGTGATTCTGGTGTATAAGATATCAGAGTAGACTAGAGTAAAGTCTCTTTTACAGAATGCGTACACTCCTTGTAATCCCCCCCCCCTTGATCCTCTTATAAAGATTTCATGCTAGGCTAATTCCTGCAGTTGTACACGAAAGAATGAAACCATGTTTGGGAGCTGGACACATGGGAATTCTCCATCAAACATGCACACCTGTTCATTTATAATGGCAAAACAAACCTATCCATTATTGTTCTTGGGCAAAAGAAAAAAGGCCCAATAAGACCCTGTTTACAAGCCCAACGCTTTGAAATTGGTTGTTTAAAAAACTGTCATGTTTTGTTTTCAAACTGTTTCAAATTGTTAGTTACCCTGTAGCTCTCCGATTAATTGGCCACAAGTTTGCATTGTCTCCGTCTTCTTAATTGCCTCATGTTTCAGTCATACTAACATGAAACTAATTATCCATGGTAACAAACAAGGAAACAGAGTCCACTATGTGATTGGCACTGTTTAGTAACTATATTGTTTCATGCACCAAATAGTCCCGAGACTATTCACGATCGCAATTGATATATAAATGTGGGCGCAACTTAAAGCAACACTACTGCAGCAGGTGCAGTGCGTGATGTACGCGCGACGCACGCTTGTGGCAAGAGGCCTTAAAACAACAATTTAACTTTCACGCTCATATAAACAAAAGCCGAGTAATTTGTCTATTAGGTGATGAACAAAGTATACTGTAGTTGTGCACTCCATTGGCTTGTGTACTTCGCAGAACTTGCCTGTCTAGGTCCTCCATTAACTGTCAATTCGGGTACCCTTGGAGTAGAGCTGAGAGTATACAGGGAGTGTCTTATTAGGCTCCGGGCTACATATAGTAAGAATCTGGGTGTGTACCCTTCAAAAAGCACTATTGCAATCTCTTAACTAATACTATCACGACTTCTATGGATTTAAAGGAACCATTTTAACACTTAACTGCCAGCCTGGGTTTGCGACTTCATTAGTGCATAACAGGGGGGTTTTCCATAGGGACCCCCCCCCCCAATATAACCACGTTTTCCTATAGGATTGTTTTAGATGAAAGCCACCACATGTTAGAAGGCTTCAAGAACATCACAATAAAGAAATAAAAACTGAAGAAAGTTGTTTCGAGTAAGAAAATTATGGGCAAAACATTGATTTTATTTTGCGCAAAATGGTGCCGAAAGCCCCTAATTTGTTTCTGCATTTCCTACCATTCTTTCACCTAGACTTGTGCTGATTGCTTTAAATGGGTGGAAGAATGAACTATATTTCCACATAAGCACAAACATTAAATGTCCATGCCATTTTATATTTTTTAGGGTTACTTTATACTTACCCATAGGTTCCTACAGTAACCCGCTATCTGATATATAATAATATTATGCTCAAGGCCTACTATACTTGGGCCAAGATTTTGTACTTATTATTTACTTTGTTTATGTCACTAGGTGTATGCATTAGGAAAATCATAATCACAGTACTCTAATAAGATTTTTCATTTTTGTCATGGGCAACTCCGTCGTGCATAAGGGGGGGGGGGGGTTCCCTAGGGACCCATGCTAATACCGCAAAAAGACGCGATGATTTGAATTTTTTTGGCACTCAATGGAGCGCACAAAAGTTAGACAATTACAAAAAACTATAAACCAAATATATTGCAGCGTTAAAAATCAGCCGTCTGAAAACTAAAGTGGGTAGCCTAGGTGTATACCACCCCTTAATGCAGTTAAGTGTTAACACATGTGAACCCACATGATAATGCCTCTTTTGCGCATTTGAATTTGTTTTTAATTCAAAATAGTCTGAGGGTTTGGAAAATTAATTTTTATTTGGTTTATTCTATATTGATGACAACAGGCATTTTGGTGAGCTCATTTGCGTCATTTTGTGTGTGTAAAAATATAGGCATGCTTCAATTATAACCTCCTATAACTCTTTGTATTTTAATGGCTGGATCTTTTGACCTACCACTGCTACTTCATAACAACATACTCTATGAATGTGATTAAGGTCTCATTTAATCCTTAAAACGATCATAATATGATTGTTTTTTATAAAGGAGTTTTCGTACCACCCATCTGACACGTTTTTTTTTTCCTGACACACTTATGAATTTGGTGAGTTTTCTCAAATTTCATGAGTTTTCAGATGGGTCAGTTTAAGGAAACTCCCATATAGTTATCTCATTTCATTTCATTCAAAGAAGCCTCATTTACCTCATGCTGGGGTCACCATCCATTAGTCAGAGATATATATAAGGGTTGGAATGTCCATTTGACATGAAATCGTATTCTTATTATACCTAATTAAAATCTCCATTCTTGTAGTTCGACAATCATATCAAGGAGCTCGAAACAGTGTTTAACAAATGAAAGTACTCATGGCATTTTGTAGTCACAAGAGAAGGGCTGCTTAAATGTACCTTAATACCCATGTTAAAAAGGACAAAAAAGTGGTCTCAGTTTCAGGGAGCTCAAAACCCAACAGCATATGCAATTTTTTTTAGTCCAAAAGCTGTGCGCTATGGGAAGTTTTTTTTTAATTGTATTTTTAGACTTTTTTCAGCCGATTTCTGACAGTTAAGGAAAAAAATGTTATAAATCTCTGTAAACCTTAAAACAAAGAAATTGTGGTACAAATGTGATTTTTTTAACCTATGTGTGTGGGAAGTCTGAGGACGAAGCCTTTTTCCTTAAATAAAAACAAATGTCAACATATGTTTCATTAGGCTAAATGGTAAACAATATCTTACGAACAAAATTTTAAACTTACAACTAATGTTGTCTAATTGATGAACAGCAAAGAAGATAGCTAGAGTCCTATGTTTACTTGTTTCCAATCCGCATTGTCCAAATCCATTTTTTGGTAAACAGGTGTGGACATGACAAGAATCCTAGGGGAAAAAACAACAATACAACAGGCCTGTACGAAATAGTACAATGAGAAATTTCTTATCATGAATTGATTTTGACATGCCAGAGATATTATTTAACCTACAATATTTTAGTATATAAATAATTCTCATTAACCCTCTGCTGCCATTATTTGAAAAATGTAGCATTCTGATGGTCAGTTTACTGCCCTTTCTGCAATAAGGGTAACGCGAATGCATTCTCTCATTAAATCGCACTGTTTTCGGTAATAGGATAGAAATAAAGGGTTTGCAGTATGATTTATGGGCTTCAAATGTATCCTCGGCGGAAAAAATAAAATATGGACTGGCTGCGCTCGTCCAGTCTTTTATTTTTTTCCGACCTCGGACACATTATTCGCCAATAAAATGATACTGCATCACCTTTATTTCTTAATTAAATCATAGAAGTGTTTGGAGTCATCACATACCTTAAAGTGAGAAATAGGTTTTGGGCAAACAACCATTTGGAACACCCCGACTTAGCTAATCAATTTGTGTGTCTTCTATGATTTCACTCGAGCCAATAAACAGGTATGTCTTGCATGAGTTCATTAACCAAACCATGTGCATGCCTGTTGAATTTCAACTCAAGTCAATCACTGTGTCTGGTGTGAGTTCCATTCAAGCCAATCACGTGAAGTCCACTTGTGGGAGTTCATTAAAGAAAAATATGTCATGATTCTGCATTATTGGAAAATTTGGTTGGATGGAAAGCTTAAGTAACGATTAAGATTACATATAAAATCAACTAAGTTGAAAATTGTCCACATTTGTTGAGGATTGCCCTTTTACATTTTCCCGCCCAATAGATTACTCGAAATCGATTCCGACAAATCCACCATCGGCAGGCAAATGGTGACGTCTAAGTGATGACCATCCATAATTTACGAAATGAAACAATAAAAAAAATAAAAAACTTATAATAATTAAAACACAACGAAATGAACAAAATATGTATTCTGATAACTATTTTCTAATTTGATTATGACTTTTCATAATCCATCAATATACAGTGTCGCAATAACAATTCGTAGCAAAAAGACTGTTTTGGTAATACTTGAAGTCACGAGGAGAGCAAAATTGGGCGCTTTTGATCAATGAAGCCGTGGGAAAAATCCGCCGTTTTCTTCGTATGTCAAAAAAGCAAAAATTAAAATGCCCGACATTTTGTTAATTTCTACATCAATTGTATTTTTTTCGGGAATTTCGTGATGTATGTACCATTATATTTTATGAATGAAAGTCAAACTGAGCTGAACAAAAATCTTGACATATTTCCTTTTAAGCCAATCACTGTGGAATGTCTTGTATGATTTCCCTCAAATCCAATCACTGTGAATGTCGTGTGTGATTTCACTTAAGCCAATCACTGTGAAGTCTTGTGTGATTTCACGAACCAATAACTGTGAATCCAGGTGTGATTCACTCAAGCCCATCAAGGTCAATGTCTTGTGTGATTCAACTCATTGCCAATCACTGTGAATGTCTTGTGTGATTTCACTGAAGCCAATCACTGTGAATGTTTGTGTGATTTCATTAAGCCAATCACTGTGAATGTCTTGTATAATTTCACTTAAGCCCATCAATGTGAATGGCTTGGGTGATTTCACTTCCTGCCAATCACTGTTCAATGTCTTGTGTGCATTTCACGTAAGCCACTCACTGTTGATTTCTGTATGATTTCACTTAAGCCAATACACTGTGAATGTCTGGTATGATTCAGCTTAAGCCCAATCATGTGAATGTCTTGTATGATTTCACTGAAGCCAATCACTTGAATGTTTTGTATGATTTCACTAAGCCAATCACTGTGAATGTCTTGCATGATGCACTTAAGCCAATCATGTAAATGTCTTGGGTGATTTCACTTAAGCCATCACTGTGAATTGTATTGTGTGATTGGCACTAATCAATCACTGTGAATGTCTTGTGTGATTTCAATTAAGCCAATCACTGTGAATGTCTTGAGATTTCAACTGAAGCCAATCAAGTGAAGTTGGTTGAATTTCACTTAAGCCAATCATGTTAAGTCTTGTGGGGTTTCACTAAGCCAATCACTGTGGAGTCTTGTATGCTTTCACTTAAGCCAATCACTGTTAATGTCTGGTGTGAATTTCACTAAGCCATCATGAAATGTCATTGTGTGATTTCACTAAGGCCACAATGGAATGTCTGTGTGATTTCACTTAAGCCAATCATTGAATGTCTTGTTGGTGTCACTTTAGCCTAATCACTATGATTGTTCTTGTGTGATTCACTAAAAGATGTTATGAAAAAATGTGTGCATGTATGTGGAAACAGCGAGCAATTTTATTGTTAGGCTTTAAAGGGATAAGTGGCAGTGTTGTGATCCAAAACATAAAATCGTTTTTTGTTACTGGCATGGATATGCCAGCATAACTTGCATGGTTGGCTGAAATCTGTATAAAGGACCAAGGCAGTACTTTGATTGATTCTGGAAATTTTTATACGTCGTAAAAAAGTAACTTCCAACTTGAGATCAAAAAAACATTCCCTGTGAATATCCAATTATAAGCATAATATTGTGCACCATGACCTGCACATTGACGACATTAAAGCAGTTATTGGAATTGTACTTAATAAACAAAGGCATTTCCAAAGTTCTTGAATCTCTCGCATTATAGCTGCTTATGCCCCCGCTTATGCCTTAAACATTTGGGTCAACATTTTGATCACAGACACACACACACACACACACACACTGTCACACACTACCAAATACATCCCTATATGCCCTCTTGCAGACTAAACGAAAATGCTCTTATTGCTCTAACAATGGACACTTTTGATGAATACAAATTTACAAAAAATACACACCTAGTCACAATTAGACTTGCAAGTCTTCACAAAAATAGCAAAAAGACTTGCTTCTCCAATATCTGAAACAAAGAAAGACAAATTTATTTTTGAAATTTAAGTAGTATTTTGCAACAAGCAACATCTCAAATCACTTAAAGGCACTATCAGTGATTATTTTTGTTATTAGGCCAAAAAAACAAGTTTGTCTCAGAAGAAATGTGAAAAATCGCAATGCGAAATGCGTTTTTTTTTTATAGAAAAATGCTAATGCGAAATGCGTTTTTTCTTTCTTTTTTTTTAATCCATTTTTGGCCCACTTTTTTAATTTTTTGGCCGCCTCGCGGTCAAATTTCATTTTTTTTCTGAAATTTTTTACAAAAAAAATTTAAAGTGAGTAAAACCTAAAAAAAAAAAAAAATATGTGGTCAAAACCACATTTTAAACATAAAGCGTGCAATCTTCTGAGACAACTTGTTTTTTTCTTGGCCTTATTATTATATGACTAATTTATCATTAAGGCGAAATTTTCTTTTGTTATGCACAAAAGTTGGCAATAAGGCAAAATTCTGTTTCCCTTTATGGCATCTTTTTTTGCGGTTTATTCCGTCAAAAGATATGAATGGTATGAGGTAGCAAAACAACAAAGGATATGAATATTAATTTAAATAACAAAAAGAGCTCATTATAAACTAATGAATGATTGATATTTCCCCTTATTCCACTGGTAGGATGATGATGATTATTATTATTTTATATTACTGTATTATTATATTATAAAGAAACATAAATAAGTGGAACTGCTTAAAGAGACATGAGGACACTTCCAGAGAGAAGCGCCCTCAATGTTTTTGGAACCCAGGTTTTTTGCATATTTGGAATGCTTACCAATGTACTAGATCACACCTGAAGTGAATAAGCCGAATACTCCGTCTTTATGTAATAAGATGTTGATTTAGTAATTCAACGCATGGTTTCCTATGGAGAAGATAGCAGGCCAGTTCGGAACGAGGTTTGCGGTTTTCTTTTGTGCTTATTTGTCCAATAAACCTTCGAAACGTTCTCGGTAGGTGTACAACTAATTAATATCAAGTGCAATTTGAGAGAAATTTGTATCCTCAAAAAAAATTTCCTCCTGTCACTTTAATGTGCAGTGTCCATATATTTGGCCAATTAAATTTTAAAGAAAAATCTTCACGTTTGCATTTTTTATTACGCTAAGGAAAATTACATCTACTGCTGAAAATTTTGTCTTTAATGACAAAAAGTGAAAGATTATCCACCTTTTTTTATTTCTTGTCTTTTTACTGGCGAAAACTGGCAAATTGTGTCCTGTCAAGTGGAAAGAAACATGTTTAAACCGTGTTCTTTCTACATATGTGGCAAAAAACTGCTAACCCAGATTTAATCTTTAAAGTGACAGGAGGAGATTTTTTTAGGATAGAAATTTCTCTGAAATTTCACTGGATCAGTTGTAGACCACCTACCAAGAACGTGTCTACGGTTTATTGGACAAACAGGTACAAAAGAAAACCGCAAACCTTGTTTTGAACTTGTCTGCTATCGTAATCGTTCCCCATAGAAAACTTTTCTTTGAATTTCTGTCGTGCATGAGAGAAAATACTAAATAATAATATTACATAAAGACGGCGTATTTGGCTTATTCACTTCAGGTGTGATTTAATACATTGGTAAGCATTCCAAATATACAACAAACCGGGGTTCGACAAAAATTGGGGCGCTTAAAGGGACAAGCAGCGATTTGCTGATTCGAAACATCGAAAAAATCATCAAAATTCATATTTTGGTATTTTTGATACTGGCATAGATGTGCTAACATAACCTGCAAGTGGTTGGCTTGAAATCCATGTATTAAAGACAAGGCAGTACTTTTTTATCTGATTCTGTCATTTCTATACGTGCGTATCAAAATTCTGACTTGACTTAAAAAAAGCCTTTCCGTGTAAATATCCTAGATTTATAAGCGTAATATTGTGCCCCATGACCTGTACATGTTGACCTCAAACAAAAATATTATTGATCTTTGTTTATTCTGTACTGGTGTAAACCACAATCAGCTGTTTAGTGTAGATTTTGAATCGTCATTGCTGTATGTCTATTTGCGGGAGACGGTGCACTGTTAAAAATAAACCTGTAAAAAAACAGGCATTTGACTGGCAGCTGGGACTCACTACATGCAGAACGTAAAATAACTGGAGCCGTAAAAATACGAAACCATTGCAGGGAACGTAAAATAACGGCGTAAAATCTCAGCTTCAACGTTATTGTTTTTTGACTTAATTGTTTAAACAATATTAAGAATTAAAACGTTATTACAATCCTCTGAGCTATGGCATCATACAAACGTTGTATTTACGTTACCACATGGTTGTAAAAAAGTTATATTTCAATCAAACAATTTTTGAGAAAAAAGCAATAAACAAAGGGAAAATGTGAAAATAAAGATTTAAACCAGTTTATACACTTTGTTTTATTTGGTAATGTACACATTCTAATGTCACCAATTACTTAATCATCATATGAATAAACTTAATACATGTACCTTACATAGATTCGAACCAGGGCCTTAAGATTACAAGTCCTAAACCTTATCCACTACACTACATGACTTTACTGATAGCAGAGGCTAAAATTAAATATATATATGCATGTGTACTACTTTTTTTTAGATTAAACTAAATATAATACAAAAAGGAGGAAAAGAGTTTTTCAAACTATTTTTAAAATGATAGGGAAATAAGATTTCGCATTTTTTTAATGACGTTACTTAACAACGTTATTTAACACATTTTATAGGTAAAACGGTTTTCATAGTTCGTAATCTTACATTAAAAACAAGTAAGTTACAAAAGAACGTAATATTACGGAAAATATAATAATGGTCAGCGTATAAATACTACCTTTTTTCAAAATGTGTATTAGTAAAAATAGTTTTATTTTTAGCCACTGTTTTTATTACCTTTTTCTGCTTCCAAATTGTAATTTTATGTTAGGTATAGGTAATAAAGCGTGAAGATTATTGCAATAATTGGTGTTTACCGTAATTTAAAAGGTAAAGTCTGGTAAAATTAGGAACATTTTTAACAGTGTGTGAGAAATTTCCTCAAATACTTCATTTTTTCACTATATGGTGTTTTTGTTCGTACATCAAATTAGTTATATATGGAATTTAACATAGTTATCTTTGATTTATAAGCTAACAAAATGCATTTCCACATTTTTTTCCTCTCGCATTAAATCGCTGCTTATCCCTTTAATTCTTTCTGAAAATATCATGTCTCTAAGTGAAATTGAAAATGATTATTTATCATATGTATGAATGTAATCATTTATCTAAATTACCTCCACCAGTATTCCAGTTTGAAAAAGTTCTCTTCTTGCTGTAAAGAAAATTTGGTTTTGGGTCTTCATGTTTCTCCCAAGGGCAAGTTGCTGGCATTTTGGATGCCACAATCAGCCAGCCCACATCTGTAGCGCAAGAGCCGTAGTTTCTGTTGATGTACCAACGTCTTTTAGAAGTTGTATCCCGCCTAAAATTCATTAAATCAAATCGGATTGTCATGTTTAAATCAGAGTTCTTGAAAGCTAGCAAAATTCCAGCATTTAGACAAACATTGATATCCCAATTTTCTTCTTAAACGAATAAAGTTAATATTGACCTGAACCGTGGTATATACATCACACTTCGTGCCTCCAATGTTACAATACTCCCCATTGCCCATCCTGGAACTGTTTCAGTAATCCGTTTGGGATGGGAGCTTGAAAATCATTTTTTGTAAATGTTTAGAAAGGTTCTGTGTAAACTAATAGTTGGTCGACCAAGTGTGTTAACAGTAATATTTGTTGACAAAATACAGTACATTTTCCTCATAATCAACTAAACATGGAACCCTAAGATTTCCAGGGTAAATGAAAAAAATTGTAGCTTCTTCAGACTCCAATATTTTAAACATACAGGGTAAAGCTGGGGTCCCTGGTGACAAGGCTAACAGCCGATTGCTCCTTTTTTTAAAATAAGGGTGATTAACCCCGAGCCCCAATGCAAACACTACTCCATCTTACCCCCACCCTCATCAGTTTTGCTTTTTCCATTTTCCCCCTCCCCAAAAAATAAGATGCTGGTGACACCAGATCTGGGCAGTACTGCAGATTTGTTGGTTAATCTTATGACAACTCATGTCCTGATGCATGATCGAAATTCATGCACCCATGCGAATATCAAGGTTATTACAAGGTGGACTGTATTTGGAGGAACTCCAGGGCAGTTCAGGCCTCTACTTTGTCTTGTTTGAAGTATGACAACGCGGGCATGTCCCCCCCCCCTGCAAAGACATCAATTCGAAAATCGTGAGATGGGGGGGGGTCAGAGCGGTTTTCAACAGCACTTGTTACCAAGTTGGTCCCTCCCTTTAGCTGATAGTATCCAGTAGTTTATCTTTCCATAGAATATAACAATAACAAAGTCTGGTAACAAAGACTACCCGCGCATAATACCCAGTGCCACCTTTCAGTTGAAGTGCACTTGTATTTTGCCTACGCACGCTGAAAGTCGGACACCGTCGACTTTCCACTTCAAGCTGGGCAGAGTATAGAAGGTTATACACCGTTAGCTTCCACAACGTAAAGACGACATATGTAATTCCAACCCCCCACATTTTTGACCTTGTGTTTGTTGTTACACAGACTTTGGCTTCCAAAAACATTATTATATAGTAGACTTTTAACTAATTATACTTTTTATTATTTACCATTACTTATTATTATTATTATTAAAATTCCATTTTTTATCATTATATAATTATATTATTTTTATTACTATAATAATATAAATCTAATTATTATTAAATTAGTATGGTTATTTTTATTACATAATTATTATTTTTATTATTATAATACTAGTTATTAGTATTAAATTATTATGGTTATTATTTTTATTATTTTGGTGTAGATGGCTTCCAAAACAGTCATTATATAATCCTATCCAAAACAGTCATTACATAATCCTATAAATTCTTTTAGATTTTGTAACACATTACTATCATTAGTAATATTTATTATTACTTAGGTGTAGATGGCTTCCAAAATAGTCATTATATAATCCTATCAATTCATTTTTTATTATTTACCATTACTTATTATTATTATTATTAAAATTCCATTTTTTATCATTATATAATTATATTATTTTTATTACTATAATAATTTAAATCTAATTATTATCAAATTATTATGGTTATTTTTATTACATAATTATTATTATTTTCATTATTATAATACTGGTTATTAGTATTAAATTATTATGGTTATTATTTTTATTATTTTGGTGTAGATGGCTTCCAAAACACTCATTATATAATCCTATCAAAAACAGTCATTATATAATCCTATAAATTCTTTTATATTTTTAACATATTATTATTATTATTATTAATATTTATTATTATTTAGGTGTAGATGGCTTCCAAGACAGTCACTATTATATTAAACCTTTATTATTTAACATGGTGTAGATGGCTTCCAAAACAGTCATTATATAATCCCATCAGTTCATTTTATTATTTAACATTATTTATAATTTTTATTATTATATTTTGGTGTAGTTGGCTTCCAAAACAGTCATTATATAATCCTATCCATTCATTTTTTATTATTTAACATATTTCTTTATTATAATAAAAAAATCTATATATTAATATCGGTGGTCTGTGTGTCTGTCTGACCGCGTCTATTTTCTCGGAGACCGAGGCTCGTACGTTCCTGAAACTTGGTGGGTGGGTGGCCATTGACCATCCGAAGACCGAGTTTGTATTGGTTAGTGGATCAAAGGTCATGACAAGGTCATTCAAGGTCAAAGGAGGTCAAATGGGGTAAACATTGGTGTATGGAAATTAAACTTGGAGGCTGGGGTTGATTGTTGATGCCAAAAATCTTAAAGGTCACGACAAGGACGTCAAGGGTCATTCAAGGTCAATGGAACCGCGAAACCCGAGTAATCGCCTAGTAATAATTATCGGTTGAACATTCATGCATGCATTTTGCGTTTGAGGTGGAAAACACAATTTGCATCTAGATCTTTTTAACTAAATACTTGAGGCCAAATTCAGTATCAAATATCGAAAGTATGGACCAGACTTACTTAAAATTTGGCATCAGTTTTGATACCGTTGCCATGGCAACCAAATACCAAACATGCTAATTTGCATAAATATGTATTTTGGGGAAACACAATCTCAAGAACCATATACCCTAGACATGTGGTTAATACTTCAAATTAAAGCTCTTGACATACGCCATGGCCCAAACCTAAAAAAGCACTGATTTATTAACATCAAAATGCAGAAATTTGGTAAAATGACGGTAAATTGTGAAAGATTTGGGGAAAAAGTGCCTAATTAATATGCGCATAGCTAATTTATCAACTTTGCTAAAATATATTTAATTTTTTTAGGTTTGGGTCATAGAGCAACTTTAGTACTACATGGTCAATTTTATGTTTTTTGAAGCAAGTTATAGTATATTCAACCCATCGTGTCACCTCTAGTTCTTTTCCGAAGGTATTGGCATTGAATTGTCAATTTCGAATTTTGAGTACGAGTTATTAGAGTCACGATTTTCAAGTTTCAATTTCAAGATTCGGGTCACAATTTTCGTATTTTTTTACTCGAAAATTTGCAACTTTGCATATATATTTGACAAAAATATTTGCTTTGTTATTAGAAATGTGACAATTGGTGCATGCTTGAAGTTGTTAGAGTGAGTAGGGTGTTGGGGTCTACATGTTTTGGGGAAGGAGAAAGGGCGGGTGTGGCCGTACGTTGGTTAAAGGGGGTGATAGAGTTATGCAATCTGCTGTTTAGTTATCTTATGGAACATTTTGTGGAGAAACAAAACAAGTGCTAGTTATTTCTTATAAACTTATTGAAAAAGGTGTATTGTCAATATTTTGCCTAAAAGGAGTAACTATTTTCTCTGCATATAGCTGAGCATGCACATGGAGGCTTATGTGTGGTTTTTCATAAGAATTCTGTTGGCCGAATGTGAATATAGACACCAGAGATTCCTTAGTGTTTTTAAGAAACTCATGATAAGCTTGTTGTAGGACGCGTTTCGATTAACTATAGCCAATTAATTGGTATTTTTGTTAATCTCATCAGCTACATTTTGCTCGGCTTGATTGTGATATGTGCCCAATTTAGGCTAATTTAATACACAGAACCATACATGTTCAATTGTCATATTTCTTTTCGACATTCTACATCATGTTGGATGTGTGAATCAAGCACAACAGCGTGTTATATTAGATTTAATCTTCACTATAGTGAGTGCCGTGGTATAGTTAACCGGTTAGGCTCATTATAATGAGAAAAAAATATGGAAATACAACAGATTTGTTTTTGTTGGTTTGCAACTATACTACAATGCTTCTTTAAAGCATGTATTTAATTTAGTTCCGAACATAGGCCTACTTAGTACTGTTATTTTAATTTTTATACGAAAAAGTCCTAAAATGAATCCCATATGCGTGCTCGGGTGAGCTTAGTTTTATATGGTTCCATATTAGGCCTATAGTCATGATAACAATATGATAGAATAGGTCCTTATATTCAGAATGCAATAAAATAGTTTTGCAACTATACTACAATGCTTCTTTAAAGCATGTATTTAATTTAGTTCCGAACATAGGCCTACTTAGTACTGTTATTTAATTAGTATAGGAAAAAGTCCTAAAATGAATCCCATATGCGTGCTCGGGTGAGCGTGGTTTTTATATGGTTTCATATTAGGCCTATAGTCATGATAATCTAAAATAAAAATATGATAGTACAGGTCCTAATATTCAGAACATAATAAAATAGTTTTGCCAACTAGAGTGTCACGAAAGTTCGTAAGAAAAATCATAAATAGAATGCAAATATGTAAATTAGGTTTCTTCTAACAGAGATATCAGATCTCTTAGTGTAGGAGACATAGGGCAAATTCCGGTTTGAGAGTTAGCATCCTCTATATTAGGCCCGGTCGGAGCCAAAGATATGTTTGAATTTTGGTTTAGAGTTATCTTTGCTCTGATAAGACGTTCTCCGAGGTTTTGAGTACGTCTTAAAGCCAATATAGGGGGCAAGGGAAGATTTTCGACAGATTGTGGTTGTTTGAAATAAGATGCCAATTCCTTGTGAGTGCCTTTTTAGCTCTATATCAAAGCTTATCAAGTTAAAGGGGGGGGTGATAGAGTTATGCAATCTGCTGTTTAGTTATCTTATGGAACATTTTGTGTCACCGAAGGAAACGTTTTGGACAGCATTGATTAGTTGGGAGAGGAGGCATAATGTGTGGTCCGATCTGTCCTTTCATGTTCACAGAGAGTGCAAAGACTTTTGTGTTCCTTCGTATTCAAAACACGGGCGCTCAAAAGTCAGTAACATTCAACTCACCTATTACATTGAATATCTTTGAATCATACGATTAGTAAGAATGTTTTGAGAGTTAATGTAGCTATAAATGCGTTTACGTTGACTTGAATGCTTTCATTAAGCATAGAATTGATTTTTGTGGGCCGCCAGCTTTAGCTGTAGGACCACTAAGCAATCCGTTGTGCGTGTGTGTGTGTGTGGATGTGTGTAAGGGTGGATGTATGTGTGTGTGTCACTAAAATGTTAAGTTTTTAAAAATTGACCTCAATTGAAAAGTTATAGGTGCACCATGGGATCGCTCATATGTTGATGAGGTCAAAGGTCATGTGCCGAGGTCAAAGGTCATGGAGCGGCCAACAGCTTATATTCTTGAATATAGCGAGCGCGAAAACCGAGAACCGCGAAATTCTAGTTTTCTCTGCTATCTGATTACATGTTCCAATAGATTTAGCGCGGAATTTTAATTTCCACCCACAATTTGCTAGCGAAATGTTACGTGCAATCCGGTCGTTACTATGTCAACTGGATCACGCTTTTGACTACTGCACCACGATCGAAATGATCACTACACAAAGTCTACGGCCTGCAATTACATTCCAAAAGGTGCGTGATCCAGTAACCAGGGAGTTATGTAACCATTTCAATGGCGAATACATCCCTCTCATTCAATGCCAATACCTTCGGAAAAGTACTAGAGGTGACACGATGGGTTGAATCCACTATAACTTGCTTCAAAAAAGTTGCTCTATGACCCAAACCTAAAAAAATTAAATATATTTTAGCAAAGTTGATGAATTAGCTATTCGCATATTAATTAGGCACTTTTTTCTAAAATTTTTCACAATTTACCGTCATTTTACCAAATTTCTGCATTTTGATGTTAATAAATAATAATTATTACTAGGTGATTACTCGGGTTTCGCGGTTCCATTGACCTTGAATGACCCCTGATGTCCTTGTCGTGACCTTTAAGATTTTTGGCATCAACAATCAACCCCACCCTCCAAGTTTCATTTCCATACACCAATGTTACCCCATTTGACCTCCCTTGACCTTGAATGCCCTTGTCATGACCTTTGATCCACTAACCAATACAAACTCTGTCTTCGGACGGTCAATGGGCACCCACCCACCAAGTTTCAGGAACGTGCGACCCTCGGTCTCCGAGAAAATAGACATGGTCAGACAGACACACAGACCACCGATATTAATATATTAATTAAAGTATAATAATAAAAATGATAAGTTTACCCGTATAGAAGGGTGTGTGCTGTGACACCCCTATTAACAGAATTCTGTTAGTAAATTTGACTTTTGTGTGGCAAGTATGTTTACTTGTTGGCAAATTTGATATGAATGTAAAAAAGTTGTAGGATGAAATCAATTTGTTACTGATTTTGTTGGAAGATATTACTTTTAATTGCTAATATGCAGTATATGCTGAACATTGTTAAAGGTGCAAGGAGAGATATCACATAACAGGTATCCCAAAAAAAATGAAAATTCTGATTTTTGCATTGATGTAAAGCTTTCTATCAAAAATATACCAATCTGAAATGATTAAGCCGAGAATTATTTCTTTGGTACAAAAAATGACGGTGAATTTTCTAATTTCCTATTGGAGCAATACAGGCTGTCCCCAAAAAAGTTTGCCCCCATTAGTAGATGAAATAAACATTTTATCACTGCAAAACTGAAAACAAATTGCTAAATATTCTTTATTAACATAAAAGAGCATTTTTCCAGGCTTCTAGAGAATTTTAGTTTGTTTCTATAGTTTGCAAGCCCCAAGTTCAGAAATCAGGGCCCCATCCCTACCTGAAAATGTTGAGTGCCCCCGGATACTTGTGTTCAAGCTTATTTTGTTCATTTAATACAAACACCCATTTTTAGTGATTGTCAAAAAATCCCGGCAAAAAATCAATATAAATCCTTAACAAAGCAATCAGAATTTATCAAACTAGCATAGAGTAAAGACAATTAAGATACAAATAAGGCTTACCCTTTGCAGGAGAAATTAAAAACTGGTGCTTTTGTATTTTAATATTTTTTTAAATGGCAATTGATAGGGCAAACTTTTTTTGTACAGCCTGTAGGAAATTCAGCCTGTGTTTTATATTGAAATATAAGTATAGAAAAAAAACCCTTTTGTTTTCACTTTTAAGACATTTCTGTAACCAAATAAAAAGCAAGAAATCTATCGCTTGTTAAATCTATATAAGAAACCACATGTGAGAGAAAATATGGACGCCCTTGAAATCTCTCATTGCACCTTTAATTGTACTGGGTTATATAGTGCTTATAGTTGTCTTGTTTGCCAGACCCCTCCACCGGCAACATTGTTAAATTGTGCGGCCAGTGGACAGTTTGCCGCAACACCCCAGTGTTTGAAAATAGGTCTGGGACGCCTTGAATAGTTGCTGGGTATATAGATGTAGGCATACAGCAAGAAGTTGCAGGTGAGCTAGAACATTACCAAGTTATCAGTACTTGCAATATTGCTGAAGTAGTTGGTAGATGATTGAAAATCAATGCAAGGAGTGTTTTCTTACCCAGCGACAGAGAAAATATTCTGAGGCTCAGTGAAGAAATCGTCATAAGGTGATGAAAGTAGGCGATTCTTTGCAAACCAGTTCACCTTGTCCGTACCTTCCCAGCGAATATCATGCTCAGGCTAATTCTGTCCATTGCGTCGAGTCAATGCAACTTTCCTGTAAAAACATCAGGGGTTTAAAATTGAATATATTGGGTAATTACACAAGGTGATCAAACATCTGAAAAAAAAAAGGGTTATCACCGATGCGCATTCAATTGTGAAAAAAATAAATCCAGGCAAAATACCTTGAAATGAAAATACCTTGGTTGGATTTTAGAGACGAACATGTGCCCTTTTGTTGTCGACCCATATTTTTACACAGTACTCCTATGGTGATTTGCAAATCACATTACTCTATGGGGATTGCAAAATCACGTTTTTTAGCTCTCACCTCAAAACCGGGTTGAAATATCGGCGGCGAAACTTTAGCAGATGGGGTTTTTGGGGTGAAGGCCATTCTATCAAGATGAAAAACTTATAGACTTAAAAACGTACAGTATACTTTTCACTGATCTTTACTTTATTTGAATCTTACTTATCCCAACCGCTATGTAAACATGACACTTGCTACCGCTCAGACTGGAAATGCTCCAGTGTAAGGACCCAAATGGTTAATAAGTAATTGTAGATTCATCATGAATTTGGACTGATTATGGGAAAACATACAAAAACAACCATGCATGTCATTATTTTTTTTTCTTTTACTGCCGTGTAATTTTCATTCCCTAGCGCTGTTAGAAATAGCTGTAAGTTTTTTTTTTTTTTTTTACAGAATCGGTTCCAAA